>VZSF01001879.1:988972-1051056 GCA_013398295.1 Chionis minor
GTTTTTTGTTTTCAGATGGGGGGGGGGGGGGGGGGGGGGCAAGAGGGACAGGAATAAGAGAGACTTAACTCTCAAATATAGTCTAATGAATTTTTCTCAAACTCATATACTATGGGATTGGATTTTATGTATGTTTAAGGAGATAGATTTTCCACATCTGAACTGGGCTGTAAGCTTCTACATACTAATAGCAAAATATACTTCCTTAATTAAGAAGCAAAAAAAAATTGCAGTTATACCCCTTTACATCACCTCAAAATATTATCAATATCTCAGGAAAAATCTCAAGAGTCCTCATTCTTTGAGCTCTCCACTCTTATGGTAGCATATTTTTCATACTAAACATTTCCAGCTATAGCCTGTTTTCTTTTTATTGACATACTCTTCTTCACCTTCTCAAAACAAATTCAGATCTTCTTCTTTGCTTGCCTGTATTTGTACTACTTTGGCTCTTGAGCCTGACCTATTCGTTCCCCACCCCATAAACCTGTCACCTGCTAATTTTTCTATATGTTTACGGAGGAACAAATTTAATGCCTCCATTAACCAGTGAGATCTTAGCAACTGAGGGCAGAGGGCTGGACTAAGGACTGCTGTGTTGTTGACACAACAGTCATTTATATCCTTTAGCATGCCACCGTTAAGCCTTTTCTACTAATAGATTAGCAGTAACATTTAAGGAGGAAAACTGTAACTGAGTGCTGTACATAAACATACACAAGATTGCATCTTAAATCAAAACTAGAATGTATACATAAAAAACCCACTCAGATAATCTACATAAAATAGATTTTAATTCATTCTACAGTAGGCCTCTCATGGTACTCGGACTTTATTACTGAATTCATTGAAGGCTTTGAAAGAAGAAAAGAAGCAATTCTTTACTCCTACTGTTGCTATTTGGAGGGGGGTGGGGAGTGGAGTAAAAAAAAAAAAAAAATTTTTTTTTAAATCTTTCTTTAAAACCAAAACTTCCCCTGCAAACTGAAGCTGCTTCAGTGTGGATGTATTAAGATTATCTTCAGTACATGTATTTAAAATATTCCTTTACAAAAAATAGCTAAAAATTTCTACACAAAACAGGAAAATTTTTGTTAGTACAAGAATTATATTGTATACAATTATCACAATACATGCATTTAAGATTTACAGGGAGACCAGGATATTTTCTTGTTTGGAATCATAAGCATGAACTAGCAAGTATAAACATCTTATTTAATAACTTCTAAATTACTATCATCATAACAGTCTGTTATTACTGTGCATAGCTCCGTTTTCAGTCCTACCCTGGAAGATGAAGGCAAGAAGGGAGTGTGACACAACACAGTTCTTTACTCTGCATTAGCAGGAATAGGGCAGAAACACTTCATTAGGGAAAGACTCTACCATAAACAAAATTTGTCCATGACTCAACACAATAGAAACTAAAGTTCCACAGACCTTCTGAGATAATCAGAGTGAGAATTTAAGTTCCTTGGTCCATCATTTTATAATGCATATACTATAAAGTACACTTAACATTTAAATGTTTATATTTATAAGTTCTAAAAATAATGAATGTATAGTTTAGGAAAGGCTTTTGAAATATGAGGAGAAAAAAAATTAACAATGGTATTAAAACTCTAATCAAGTTTATTAGCTTTTCTAAAATGCTGACTCCTAAGGTGAGGGGGGTGTAGGGTTGTGTGTGGATTTAATTTGTTTATCTTTAAAAAAGTCTCCTAGAAGAGTAGATGCCTTGCTACAACTCCGTCCCTGAAGACAAACGTTCACAAAGCACACAAAAAATATGGAAGTAAAACATAAAAAGATAGCCTCCTGAGTTATAAATATCACACATGAAAGATATTCAGGAGAGCTGTACCAAAGATTAGGCCAAGAAACTTCAGGCTGAAAAAATAAATATCAACATCATTTTGGGAAGCAAAGTATTAAAAAAATAAAAAGAAAAAAAGTGTTTACAATCCAAATTTATGAAACCTGGGAGAATTTTGTCCCAGAACTTCAGCCTAAATATTAAACATGCAGATACTAGTGCTGGTTTCTGTCATCTGGGCAAGGATGAACAACTTCAGTTCAGTGGAAAATTAGCCTGGTAGCTAGAGGGGGGGAAAAAAGAAAAGAATTAGAAGAATGTTTTTTCCTTATGAAGACCAGGGCTGTGACATGAAATACATCACAAAACTGATTATCTGTAAAACATTTGGTTTAGATTTACATTTTCATCTTACCATTGACTGGCTATGTTCTTTGGAATATTAATTATTTTACCCACACTTGCTCATCTTCCCCCCGCCTTTGTTTTTTTCCAGAAACTGAATAGAAAAATAGAGATGGAAAAGAAACTAACAATGTAAAACATTAAAGAAAATTAAAATGACCATTTATGACAGTGCCTTAGTATAACTGCCTTATTCATAAATACCGTTTTCCATGTTGTTTTCCCTTTGAGGCATAGTTGGTAAGATAAAACTGTTTTTAAATAGCACCATGGTCCAATAAAGCATAGTGAGCTGGCAGGCGGGGAAATCTCATTTCAGGTGTTCCTGTAACATGCTGTGTTCTAATTCTGGCCATGACCTTTACCTTCAGCAAATCAATGCAATTGTTTTTCTCGGGCCTATCTTGCAGGATTTTATTTTAAACCTGAATTGAGGCCGTTTCACATTGTTTGTTCACAAAGCACCTAGATCAACAAGTTTTGATCTCTTCTGGGTCTGTAAAGGTGCTGCAGTACTACAAAGCAATACAAACTGCTTTTTTGTGTGTGTATGTGTATAAATATAGCTACTAGAATTTCACATTTATTTCATTTGGCTAACAGTATGAAGACGGAAGCAAAAAAGTGGCGCTCTGAGGGTGGAGTTATTTAGCTTAAGAGAAATACGGGTGCCTGGATAATAGTATAGCAAACCATAACACAATTACAATATTTAAAGAAAAACATTGATAAAGTCCCTTATTTTGAAAAAAACTCTGTAATGACCCACTAATACAAGGTTTAAGACACTCACAATGTTCATTTACAATGAATATTCATCTAAAATATTCATTCTTGTATTAGCTATGAGAATGTTTGTTATTCTATGTGACATGTAGAAAATCCCAGTTTTTCAAATCAAATAAGGAAACCCTGTTCCAAGTTCATTCATCTTTGCCCACATGACAAAAATAAAACCAGCACATCCTTTACAGACACCATACCTGAATGCAGACAGACCATCTAAAGAGGTCAAGTAAATAATTTACTCCTTATACTTTAATACTAGTCAGAAAAATTTTGTTACAAGTGAACAACAGTTAAAATATTTATTTACCACCTTTAGATTATGAAACAGATTCTGCACTTGAAGTAACACTGTAAACACAAAGATTTGCCTGAATAGTTATTCCTCAGGTTCTCAAAGGATTAAGTGCAAACCAACCTGTCAAATGCACTGACCCATAAAAAAGTTTATTCCAATAAGAGCTGAATATAAAAAAGGTTGCACACCAATTAATCTGGGAACCCCATAACTGTATGCTCTTCACAAACTGTTTACACATTTTCATTTTCCATTACCTCCTCTCCTTCAAAATTTAAACAAATTTAAAACTTTTAAACAGAGGCAGTAAAATTAGCTAAGTCCTCTGTTTTGAGAACATTGCTAAGATTTGTCTTTAATTTACTCCTGCGACTGACAAAGTACACTGGGTCATGTATGGTTATTTCAGCTACCCAAAATTAATGAGCCAACATCAAAGTTGAAGGACACAGTAAAAAAGCACTAGTGTTTTAATTCACAATTTTGAGATTTACTTGTGAGAAGAAAATATAACCACTGAGTTTGAACCAATTTTTCTATCAACAGTGGCTTCCCAAATGATTGATTTGTGCAAGTCTCTACCAAATTTAAACAGATATGTACGGATTCATGCTAATGGAGGATTTAGCCTAATAAACGACATTCAACACAAGCCATGCTACATTATTCATACTAATTTAAAAAAAACTCTTTAAATCTTCACCCTATACTTGGAATTTCACAGTCATAGATGCTAAAACTCTAAATAACTTAGTATGTTCATCCTAACCAAAGGGCATTCAAGTCCACTGACATAGTGTGGCATCTCACTGACACTGACTGAATTGTCTTCAGAAGTTACCACATTCAGCACTTTGCAGATGCATGTGACACTAGAGATGCTGTTGAAATAACACTGAATTATTTAGTACTCATTGTACCTCAAGAAATAAAAGTAGGAGCAGTCAGCATCCTTATGGTCTTTCACTGAAGGCTACATTTTCTTTTGCATACTAGATTTTTCTTCTGCTTTACCAAAGGCAAGATTGGATCTAAACACAAGAACACAAGGTAAACTATTTCCTGCATTATTCCACACTTGCATGGCCTTAGTCTCAGCCTTCTGTTAGCTTTCTGAATATTTTCCCAGGACTGCTGCTTTCTCATACACTCAAAGCATTGAAGTGTGCTTGAATATAAGACATAAAATCAAAGAACCAAACAAATAATGGACTAATGACTACAGCTGTTGCTCACTGAAAAATTACAAATGACAGTATTAGAGTTGAAAAACACAGTTATTATTAAAAAAAAAGTTGTAAAACACTAAGAAATACAAAAACTATAAACATACTTTTTTAGATTATATATTTGACCCACATTCCTGAACCTCAGATAGATTTTTAACTTCACAGAATCACAGAAAGTTAAGGGCTGGAAGGGACCTCTAGAGACCATCTGGTCCAACCCCCTGCCAGAGCAGGTCCACCTACATCAGGCTGCACAGGATGGTGTCCAGGTGGGTTTTGAACATCTCCAGAGTCAGAGACTCCACCACCTCTCTGGGCAGCCTGTTCCAGTGCTCTGCCGCCCTCCAGGGAAAGAAATTCCTCCTCCTGTTGAGATAGAACTTCCTATATTCGAATTTAATACCCATGGCCCCGTGTCCTATCACTGGGTACTACTGAAAAAAGACTGGCCCCCTCTTCCTGGCACCCTCCCTTTAAGTATTTGTAAACATTGATGAGATCCCCCCCTCAGCCTTCTCTAGACTAAAAAGGCCCAACTCCCTCAGCCTTTCCTCATAAGAAAGATGCTCCAGCCCCCTAATCATCTTCGTCACCCTTCACTGTACCTTCTCCAGCAGTTCCCTGTCCTTCTGAAACTGGGGAGCCCAGACTGGACACATTACTTGCGTTGTGGTCTCACCAGGGAGGATGACCTCCCTCGACCTGCTTGCCACACTCCTCTTGATGCAAAACTTGTAGTTTTGTAATCACCTAAATTGACTCAAGATAGTGAAACCCACAAGTTTTCTGAATCCAGAACTTTAATTTATAACACACATCCTTAGGCAACAAAAAGAGAGTCTGAAATATAATTTCTAACATCACAGAATCTTTCAGATGAAGGAATATATTTTTATAGTAACTTACAAATTTATAAATATTTAGGCTGCCATAATTATTACCATCTGACATCTGTCACTTTTCAATATACATTTTTCCTCAAGTGACAGCAGCATTCCTCCTGAGAGCCACAGTTCAGAATTCTGAACAGTCATGTCACTTTACAGAGGAAAAGATACTGCACAAGAAAAAGCAGGATCTTATTACAATTTTTGCCTCTATTAATACTGCATGAAAATCCTACTGACTTTGTCTATGTCAGGTTATCAACTGCCCAAGTTATTTCCATACCTATTTAATAGTTGCATAAGTGAAAAGTACAAATTAAATTAATTCAGAATTGATTTTATGTTTAATATTTGCTATTGTAACTTTAATACTGCTTGTGTGGTATCAATAATACATATCAGGCTTCAATTTCATAGGTATTCCTTGTATTAAGTACGCTAATCCGGCTAATAACCTTGCCTCTATTTTCAACCAGGAAATCTCCCAAGTTTGATATTAATTTCTTTTCTTCTATTACATATTTCTCTCTCAGACCTCACAGCTATATTTTAGCTGTATTTCTGTTACCTAGGCTCTGTGAGTAACATAAGGCATTACTTAGCATCTCAGCTCCTTGTGAAAACATGGGTATATTTTGTGTTGGATGTATATTCCATTGATGCCTATAAATGAAGACTGCCCCGTAACTAAGCATAATTCAGTATGGAGCTAATCCAGAAAGTTAAGTGGTTTGTTTTTTTTAATATTATCTAAATGTCCCCATTTTCTACAGAAACCACTGCAAACAAAATAACTTCAGCATTATTTAGGACTGAATTTCAAGTTTATTATCAAGATACCAAATAATGCCTTACTATCCAGGTTGCCAGCTTCAATCAACAAAATCAGTAATACCTAGATTTTTTATATATTTTTACTCATATTGCTGGAATAAAGGGACCAAAAGTATCTCAAAAATGCAAAAGCTTTTAAGCAGGTTAGATAAACTACACCAAGAGGCCATATAACACTGCAGATTAGTGCAAAAGAGGAACTCTGAACCTGTGAATGCCACTGTTCTTCGTATTACTCCAATAAAACTTCTAGCAGTATTTTTGCTGGTGCAATTAATTCCCTACAACATTGTCAATTGTCCTTTTCACTCAAAGCAGAGTGATCTCCAACTTTTGGAGACAGAAGGGTCTTTTTTCCCCCCTATTGTTCACACAGTTAGGTAAGAAAAAATAAAGGATGACAAAAGAAATATAACCAGTGCAGAAGAGTCAGGAGTGGAATGGGGGACCATGATTTATTCTGGGGAATTAGTTATTTAAAACACAGATGGTTCATGACCTACTTACTAAAATCTGCCTGCAAGGCACCTTTCCCTCACTATTACTGTGCTCTTGCAGAAGCTGCATGTCCTGTTTTCACCTCAGCAAGTATCTCTACCTTCTCTTCTTCATTTGAAACCCAGAAATCTTTTTCCCTGAATGGGAAAGATAGACCCTTTACTGCCTTTTTCTCCCATCTTCATTCTTGGTTTAGTGGACAGCCTGTCTTCTACATGCTCTCTCTCACTAAGGCTTAGAACCAGTAGTGTCTAAATCTAAGTTTATTGGGAGAAAGAGGGTAAGCCATGCTGCATTCATCAGCCTTGGGCATCCCTCCAGTTGCATAGGTGCCCTCCTGATCCTTCTGACGGAAACTGCTTCCAGGGCAGCAGAAGCCTTTGCCCAAATGCTTTGAAGAGTTAAAGAAGAAAGAACAATCACCCACTTTCCATTAGATTAAAGTATTTGTTTTCCAGTAGTACAAAGCAGTTAAGATATAGACATGAATACATTTACTTTGATTTTTGCAATATTAAATCAGGTTCTTGCAGGAAGGTAGCAAGAAATGTGGAGAAAACCCCAGCATTCCTACAGGATAAGAAACTAGTTAATATGTGGATAGCTAAAAAAAAAATAAATTTCTGCAATGAGTAAACTGAAAAGCACATTTGACAGCATAAAGCTCTCAAAACTTGCTGCTTCTACAGATACTCTGTCTAAACCAGCATCATACTTTAATAATTTGAGTGAGAAATATTGAGAAAGTAGCACGTGAAACAGCCAGCTACATGCAACTTTGATGTCTTCTCTTTCTCCACTCTTGAATATTGTAGTCTGCCGAAGTGAAAATCATTTCTCCTCTGGCAGAGCTGCAGGTTTTTTTCTGCTAGAAAACATACAGCTGAAGAGCTTTCTTCAGTTTTTCTCTTTTAGGTTTTCTTTTTCCCTGGGCTTTAAATCTGACGGAGGGGGAAACTCTGCAAGCTTCGCCTTTATGGGAGACAGAATCCTGCAGACATCTGATTAAGGTGATACATATTCTCCTGCAGATAAGTAAGACTGCCGAACTAGACAACTATGTCACTGAACACAATCCAGTAGCCCACATGAATATATTTTTCTGTTGACAACTTATTTAATACCAAAAATAGATTCCTCCTCAGCTGCCTACACATTGCCTGTCTAGTTCATATCATATTGCAGAATTGACAAACCAGCTCTGAGGTCTTGCCCAGCAAAACTTACTATTTAAGAACAGCAGGAAGAAAACATTCATTTAAGCCATGAGGGGTCACAGTCAACGCCTGTTTGAAAAAAACACAGATTCCTACTGGTTTCAACGGACTCTTCCTCAGCTCCAACCCTCAGAATTAGAAATGTACAGAAGTGGAGGGAGCTTGGGGTTTAATTGAGGGAAGAGGAGGAGACAATAAGCTTTGAGAATTCAAGGTAAAAATCTTTCACTTCATGTAAGCATTTGGGGTTTTATGGAATAGTAAATATCATTCTTCAAATACATGAAACAATATAGTTTAATTTCCAGTGTAAATCCAAAATGATTTGCAGTGGCTTTTCTTCCTTTAATAAAGATTTCAAAAAATGAATGCCTGAATTCACTTTGGGTTTCCAGTGCAGTCACGTTTTGGAGGCAAAGAGACAAAGGGTTAAACTGACAGAGCAACAACATCTGGAGTTAGAAGCAGTAGAATGAACAGTAGGACACTGTGGATATGTGATGTCCACAGATCAGAACTAAGTTAAATTAGGGCACATTAAATAATTGATATTGCCTTAATGGGTCACTTCAGTTAACACCAAATGCACCACAAATTCTACAGAAATAATGAACTTACTAGGAGTAGTACTTCTGGTTTAATTATTTATATATTTGTAAAGATATGTTTTTTACTTAAAAAAATGTTTAATATTAAATTTTATTATTATTAGCAATCCTAACAAAAAACCCCACAGTGCTTTATGGCTAGGAACTATTTATGGAAAAGAATATTGAGATATTTGGCCCACAGTCAAGTCAGTCAAACCTGGATGGCCTGTTTAAAACCAGTTCTGGACTTCCAATGTTGGGATAAAATATTTATCTTTATTTTCAAAAGAAAAAGAGATCACCTACTAATTGAGCAATGGAAACTAATTTACAATACTACCATGGACAGAACCTCAGCTACAAAGAAAGATTTCACTCTGGAAGATAAACTGATTAAAACTAGTAGGTAACTATCCACTATGTAGCCTCACCTTCACCGAGCAGAATTTTTAAGAGTAGTGATATGGACTTCTAAATCTGCAGAAAGTGCAGTAATTGAAATCTCTTTTTTTGGTAATACTTACTTTTATTACCAGGTAGTTTCTTTAATTACTAGATAATTGCTTTAATACCATATACTTGGCATTAAACCCAGTAGGGCAAGGAACCATGGCCATCTTTTCTGAAACCAAATTTCCATTGCTAAATTAATTGAGAAGTTTCAGTGACTTTTTGACAGATTTTACTGAAAATTGCAGCAACCTTATTAAGACAGAATTATTCATATTTTGTTTCAACATTCAGAGCATACAACTGTCCAGACAGAAACTGGCATCAACATCTACTTACTAGACAAGCAACATGCCCAGTAATTCCAGTCAAGTGCACTGGACAAAATGTTATTCTTAACATCAAAGAATAAGTTCTTATGACTGAGTCATCATAGAGCACTTCAGCATGAAAGACGAGAAAAACAGCACAAAAACACACTCAGACACAGAGAGGGAAAACAATAAAATGGAAAAGGGTCCACTTAAAGCAGTAGTGACCCCATAGTAAGTGCTCATGAAAACTAGTGAGGTAATTGAACATAGCAGAAGGAAGAAAAAGAATCATCTTTAATTAAAATACTTTTAAGGTAAGCTTTGACAGAGAGCAACTCTAAAGATGTTGTGAAAGATGAGAGTGGAGAGGTTTTTTAGCGTTAAGTAGACACTCACAGGGATAGAGCCACACAACACAACTGGGAAGTGTCCGTGACTGGAGAAGAGGACATGAAGGGGAAAGAAATACATATCTCTATTTGACAGATTTTTTTCCCTGAAATTTCTTTGAATAATTTTGAAGAAAAAAGGATCTGTCCTGACTCGTAAAAAACTAAAAGCAGAATGATGTATTAATGCACTGTCCACTATCACACTGGAGAGCTGGAGTGTTCACCATTCAGAGGTCTGAGGAGTCTGTGGATCTTTAGACCGAGCTGCTTGGTTGAACTGATTTTATTTTATTTTTTTTGTCACTGGGGAAACGGCAGTTGATTTGCAGTGCCTGTCTTGTACTAGGTGAGATGAAGAATAGTTATATATGCACAGTTTTGGCCTGCAAATACTCTGTGGCTTCCCTAGAAAGACAGTGCTGTAAATACTTAAATATTTTAGGTCCAGAGCCTCATTGATGGAATATCTCATGTCAGAGCAGCACGCTGGGAGTTCCTCCACTAGCTATAAGCAGAAGCTGCATAAAATATTGGCCTGCTATGAAAAGGGCAGAGAGGGAGAGAAGTAGTAATAAAGAGTGGGCAAAAGAAGGGGAAGAACAACATGTGTGCAAGAATAAGACAGAAGAGAAGGGCAGAATGTAACTGATGAACGGAAAATAACAGGCTTTGTAGATGGCAACTACTGTGTCCAGATGCTGCTAAACAATTATGGCAAAATTCTTCCCCAAACGCTTGCTGGAGATTTCTTTAGCAAATTCAAAAAGAATTCTTTCATGAATACAACTTCTGGACTGGAAGGAACTAAAATATTACCTCATCTGACCTCTTGTATAACATAGATGCAGAATTCAGCAATAATTATAGAATCATTTAAATTGGATAAGACCTTTAAGATTATTAAGTCAAACGTTAACCTTACACTGCCAAGTCCACCACTAAACAATGTCCTTAAGCACCACATCTACATGTCTTTTAAATACCTCCACAGATGGTGACCTAACCACTTCCCTGGGCAGCCTGTTCCAATGTTTGTTAACCCTTTCCATGAAGAATTTTTTCCTAATTTCCAATCTAAATCTTCCCTTATGCAACTTGAGGCTATTTCCTCTCAACCTATCACTTGTTACTTGGGAGAAGAGACCGACCCCCAGCTCTACAACCTCCTTTCAGGCAGTTGTAGAGAACCATAGAGTCTCCCCTGAGCCTCGTTTTCTCCAGGCTAAACAACCCCCGTTCCCTCAGCTGCTTCTCCTAAGACTTCATAGAGTCTCCCCTGAGCCTCGTTTTCTCCAGGCTAAACAACCCCCGTTCCCTCAGCTGCTTCTCCTAAGACTTATTCTCTAGATCCTTCCCCAGCTTTGTTGCCCTTCTTTGGGCACACTCCCCAACCTCAATATCTTTCTTGTAGTGAAGAATATTCAAACCTGAACAGAGTATTCAAGGTGGCGCTTCACCAGTGCTGAGTACAGGGGGACAATCACTTCCCTAGCTCACCACACTATTTCTGATAAAAGCCAGGATGTTATTGGCTTTCTTGGCCACCTGGGCACACTGCTGATTCATATTCAACCATCTGTCAATCAACACTTGGTTGGGCTAAAGCCCAAGCAGAGGAAAATCTTTGGAAACCTTCTTTGATTCCTGCAAGATCACTCCATAGGACAACTGTGCAGTCTGGGCTTCCAAAGCTTGTTACAAGGCATTGCCCTAGCAGTAGGAGGATACTGCTCTCAGAGCTTAATACAAGGCCAACACAGAGCAAAAGTCACAGAAAAGCCTTTTCTATTGACTACGTTTCTCTCCTTCATGCTCAGCTCCAAATCATGGAATGGACCTGAGAAAAGGATTTTGACTTATAGTTGTACCCTTTCCAAATTATTGCCTTTTCTTGTGATTTTTTAAGTAAAAATTTGACAGGTAACAGACTAAAATCATGCAGAGTGATGTGCAATGGATGTTAGACTTAGTTGCACTTTACTCCATAGTAAAGTAGCACCTCCAAGAACAAGGAAAAAATGTCAGAGGCTTCTGCTGTAACTCAGTTCAGTTTCTCTAAGATGATGTTCTCAATGTACTGAGTTTCGCCGCCTTGACCTGCCTTTCTTCCATAGCCGAGTGTCTTCCTGCTGCCTCGACTGCTTTTTTTGCAGTTTGAACACCTAACAAGGGTAATTGCGTGCAGCTGCAAGCAATGTTAAAACAAAAGAATACAAATCAAAATTTCCATTCTCTGCAGGCATGTTAAGGAAATCTGAAAATATTAGCAATGCTTCAAAAGTCTTTCTAAGAAGCTGAGCAGGTTGCAGATCCTTGCTTCAGGAAACTGTTTTTATTCAGGTTCTATCCCATGTCACAGGCAATTCTGAAAGTTCCTCAGACACCTTCCTTGGCTGCTATTGCTTCAAGTTGAAGAAATAACAACTATATTGTCAATTACTGTTCATACTTCTGTTATTGAAGAGGACATTCATAGTGACTTATCTAAGCATATCAATTATACATCTCTGGCTTTTAAAAGATTATTATGGTTTACCAGAGAGAAATCTTAAAAGTATCACAGCTCTTTTCACAGAAGAAAATATGAAGCAGCAGGGCCACTTTGGAACAAACATTTCCCCAGAGCTTCTATAAACAAACATTCTTAAATCTTTTCATTTGTTGGGGTACAAGTACTTTCAAGATGTACTTTTCAAAAATCTTGACAGAATAAAATGCTGCAGGAGCTGTACACATACCAGAAAACAACAACAATACTGTTGCCTGGCACAGGAGACAACTTAATCATTCTACTATTCACATTTCCATATTGTTTCATACTCTAGTAATCCCAAATGATATTTTTTGATCCAGCCAAGTTTATGACAAAAAGTAACAAGTCTATGTTCTTGAGGCACTGTCAATTACATTAAGACATCTGATTATATTAAATTTCTTCATAAAAAAAAAAAAGAAAAACAAGTCAAGAACAGCAGAACAACTGGATGTCACTGAAACAAGTTCCTCACCTGGATGGCACCAAGTTTAAGAAAAATTTCTCCTACATTCTTCCCCAATTGATACTAATTGTATCTATAGTACATTAAGAGTCAAAATACACTGAAAGCTGAGGATGCAGGCATACTGATTTGTAAAAATCTACATTATAGGTAAATTCATTCCTGTGGAGGGAAGACAAAGGTTTGGGGTCTTTTGGGTTTTGGCAGTTTTTTTTGTTTGTTTTCTTTTAAAATACATTCCTGAAAAATTCATCTCACTTTCTGGTAAGCTGTAGATCCAGTTTAGAAAAAAACCCCCACATTTGTCATGAAATAAGCTCATGACAATTTGCCATTTTCTGAAAAATTAGCTACTTCTACCTCTGAACGGTGTTAATAGTTTCAATTATGCTATTTGCACAACAAAAACCCTGTAAAAAGCACCAGGTCTGCAAAACACCATGAACTGATTTAAAGGACAGTAAACAACGATGTCTTGTACTCAGCACCTTTTATCTCGTAGACTATTACTGACCAAATACTATTAGTGTCAATGGAATTTTACTTTAGCTTTAGGGCAAGTGTATCATGACTTCGAAACGAGCATTACAAATCAACATTCAGCTATTCCTGTTTCTTCCCTATAATTCAAATACTGAGTTTTGCTTGCTTGTTCCTACAGTCAAGATTCTTCTGTAGAACTGGAGATATATGCATATATCAGGAGACAGACTGAAATAATTTATCATTCTAAACCCACTAGAATTTTCTATCAAAAGACCTTTGTTTCCAAAACCAGTTCACATTTGTTGGGATTTTTTTCTCTTCTCTCTCCAGCAACAGAATTCAGACTATTTCCGAAGGCTTATTATGTTATTACAATCACAGTAGTTTAATTTTCTAGAACTACATTACAACATTTTATTTTATTTTATTTTATTTAGGGTTTTCTTAATATGTTTAAAAGTTATCTTGGGCATTTGAATTTTCATATCTAAGTATTATAAAATCAGTGAATTTCAAGAGTGAAGTGTTGGAATGAAGTAGTTTGAGCAACTGAAAATTTAAAAAGTCAAATGTGTCATAAGGGGTTGCAGATGGGTTTATAAAAGTTTGCAACCTCTATTTGAATCAGAGATGTAGAAACACAGACAATAATCAAACTGCTCATGTTTAAGCCTTACTTTTAGAATGGTACTTCTTAAAAGTTAAAATTCCCACAAACTTTTATAATTTTATTTCATCACCTAATACTCCATGCATGAAAAAAAATGCACATGGGGATATGAAAACCTAGTTTAAAAACCCAGTATTTTTGTCCTTAAGGAAATTCTAAGACTTCAAAGCTGATGTCAGGAAGATAAGAAGTAGACATCCTGAAGTTTATTGCAACATAAAAATTTCTAGAAGTGATATAGATGACATACATATAAAGTAAAAGACACAAGACCTAATTTTAAAGGTGGATTTAAGTAAAATTTGTGTGTGAATAGTTTTAAAATAATCACAAATGGGTAGGTTTTCTGAAAGACATCTTGACAAAAGTATTCTTTAAGACAGAAAACTCCTGAATTTTTTACCTGACCCATTTGTGTAAATTGGTAAGGTATTTATGTAAGGGACAAATTTTTTTAAAAGCCCACTGAAATTACTTTTGTTGAGCAGAAAATTTTTGGGTTTTGATTAACCATTGACAAGAAACTACTCACTAAACATAACTATTAGAGAGTTCCTACAATCCAACCTATCCTTTACATAACATTTACATATTTCTTGTATTAGACCTTCTGTATAAGCTTCTTTCCTCTTATAAATTCTGGTAAAATCTACTATTTCTTCTTCCTATACTTAGTATAACTTGTTCCAAAATAATTAAATACCCAAACTCAAAAGTTTGGCTCCTGCTCTTCAAAGCTGTAGCCAGCAAATGACTACATTATTTACCATAGAAGCAGCAGGCAGATAGATCCAGACAAGGAAAGAACTAGCTAGTACAAAGCATCATATGCATTCAAAATAAGCATAGGCAACTTCAACAGAAAATTATGTGTAAAGGGCTTTTTTTCCTCCTGCCCTTCTCTTATATGCTGGGTTTGATGTTCTTTCCCAGAGGGGCACAAATTTTTCAAATTCAGCATCCTGAGCAGCATAAGAGGCTGCAATCTTATTTCACATTCTGTTTCTTATTTCATGAACAAAGACAACTCATTCAGAATGACACAGAAATGAAGACTGGGGCTCTGTGAGAAGTCAGAAAAGCTGGACTGCACATACTCGTTTGTCAGAGCAGGAGGTTGAGATACAGATACATCAAGGGCTACTTTTTCAGCTAAACCAGTAGCCCCATAATGAAATATGAGCTAATCTGTGCATATGAAATAACTTCTACAGTATCCCTTTAGGTCAGTAGGAGATGCAAAACCTCATAGGAGTTGGCCGTAGGTGTTTTCACTGAAAGCCAGCGAAAATTTTATTTTCTAATTATTTTTAAAGGTATAATGCAATAGGTAATTTCCATCACTTGCTGAAAGCATTCTGCTGATAAATAAATGTATGAAGAGTTGACAGCAAGTATATCATTGTCACAAAAATAGCTACTGTTAGTCTTGCTGTCTTATGAAGTCACATGTCAGGGGACGCTCTAGGACTAATCAACTATTTTAACAGACATTTCCACCAATTGAAACTTTTTGGAGGATATCGGTGCAATTTTTCAGTCTGACAAAGTAATATAAATGAAATCTACAGTCAAAGTCAAAAAGAGGTAACAGTAACACACTGCAGTTCTCATTCTCATGTAAAAATAGCATCTGAGATTGGAAGTGGGACAGACGTATATTAAAATAAGCAGGCACCTAAATTAATGGAACAATGCAAAGAGAACAACTGAAAGAGGCATATTTATGATTCAATAAACAAGCATACCTGCTACCTATTTAGGTGTTAGAAATCCTGACATCATTAATAAGTGAGAACACTGATGAGTAAGGTTGCATAACTACTTTGAATCCATTAAGTATAGCCAGTAACTAAACTGAAAAAACCACACAACTACTCATTATACGGCATTTTAAGGAACAACCCGAGCACTTACTGTGATGTTAAACAAAAGGATTCACTGCTGTGCTTCTATATAGTTAGTGCAAAGCAATACTATTTTTTTTTCATGTTCTTTGTTAACAGAATGCAAAGCCTTTGTCTAACTAGAAGACACTTGCCGAAAATCCAACTAATGCTATGAATCCTTTATGCAATCAGATTTTTTATTTACCTTGCTGCCTAGAACTCTGGGCTATAGGGGGCAAGAGCTCCATAAACACAGGTGGGGTCGTTGTATTAGCTGGTATAGTGCAAGTGAAAATGTCGTCTACAATTTGTGACGACTGACTATCATGCAAAATATCTTCAAAAGAACAATAACGTACTTTTTCTACTAGAAGAAACTTTCAATGACCAACAGAAAAGTCATGAACAATTTCACCTTCTGACTTTCGACTGTGCGGGCTTTCTGATGATTGCTGAAATGAGACAAATATTGGAAGGTGCAACAGTATAGTATAGGAAGAATGAAAAGTCTCTACTATGAGCTACATTCCAAAGTATTTCTCCTCCCACATATACGTCTGCTAAATGAAAAGCAGTTACATACTAATGCATCAAAGAAAAAAATATAACATTGCTGAACTTCAGGTCCTATTCATTAAAGTGATTGCTTGGCTAGTACATTTTAGCTTTAGATTCCTTTTGTACTATTACTTGTTTCAGAGTGAAAATCATTTCATAACCGCAGCAAGCCATGTTGTAATGACTCCAGTATCCAATTTTTGCGGGCAAGAAGCTCTCAGGACTTTTTATTGTAAAAATTGCATAAACTTCAATAGATTTATTTCCATTTCATATAATGGTAAATTATTTAATACACTACAAAATGAACCATCTTTAAAAAACACAAACAAAAACCCCTCCCACCTCCAAGTGAGGTAGAGTCTCATGAAAGCAAGACTTGATAGTAATTTCGCAGATCAGTATACCCACATAGTGCCCAGTTAAAGTCACTGGGTCTCTGTAGTTGCAGGTTTTTTGTTGCACAGTAAATTAGATTATCAGGACCTGGATATGTAATTCCCTTCAATATAAAAAAACTTATAAAAATTGAGAAAAACATAATCTTAAATAAAGGTCATGCTTTTCCCTAGAAAAGGTATATAAAACATACATAGATCTTCCATGCATAAAATTCTGACTGTTCTTTCAGTTACTGTTAGTATGAACGAAGACTGAACTCTTCATTAGTTATTTCTGTCCAATTTAGCTTAGGGAACTAGGTTGCTCTCTATGCATTATAAAGTCCTGTTCATTGATAAGTACTGAAAATCACATGGAAGTAAGTCCTCTCATCTTTTCCACTTCCAAATTCAACAGGTACTGGGAATACACTGTTCCCATATGTTGGAACATTATTTTTTGAGATCATTTCTTTCTACAGTTATGTGAACAAGCTAGAATAAGAGTGAAAATATGTAAGCACTTCATTCCACATCAGGAGGTTCTTTTTTAAGCTGACCTCATCTGATGGTCATGAATTTCAGCATAACCTTTTGTGGGGAGGTCTAACTTCCATTTTGTATGTTTTTTTCTTCCTTCTGGAAACACATCTGAGGTCAGGGGGAAGGAAAGAAGAAAGTATGAAAGAACATAAAGAAAGCAATTCTTTACGCCTCTCTACTCTTCTGAAAAAAGGCTGAGTGGCAAAGCAATTTGGATACTTGCAGTGAAGATAAAAACTGAATAGAGTACTGACATATATGTAGTTTAATGCTCAAAATTCTATAGTTTTCCACAGAATAGCAACCTTGACAGTCATACTGCATGAAGCAGCTATCTGTTCTTTATTTTAGAACCAATGTTATTGATTCTAAGATTAACTGTGTGGCAGGATGAGAATTCTGTCTCCTATATAGACTGGTGCACTTCTGGCTTCTTCAGTAAATGATCCTCATATTGAAATATCTGCAACTACAGTAGCCACCTAGACTTTCTAAGAAAAGCCTTATAGCCTGTAAAGAATGGCCTTTGTCAGCTATATGAGAAAAGCAGACTATAGATTAAAACATCTTGAATAAAATAAGCAGTAGTCTTTTGACTTGAATGTAAGCGTATTTTTCATTCCCATTGGCCAGGAAAGCACTGGTTACTGGAGAGGAATTTTTTTGAAAGAATCTTTTAAAAAGAGGAAGTAAATCAATGAGTTTTTTATAAATTACTGTAGAAAACAGTAACTCATACAGAAAACATGGTTAAAAGTCTATTTAAAAAAAATATAAAATTTCTTCCAAAGTAACAGTGCTTCCACATGACATAAACAGGAAGAATCTAACAGACCTGCAGTGGAGACATCAATCCCACTAATTTTTATGATATCAGATGATGCAGAAGTTATTTGCAGGAACCAAGTACCTGGCAAAGCTAAGACTTCTACCACCAGGAATTAACTGAGAAAAGCATGTCTCTCTTCAAACCTTTCTAGTAAAGGTCAGATTCTGGCCTCTTTATAAAGAATAGCACCTTATTCCATGACTAAATAATACTTGTCTCAGTGGCACTTTAAGTGTTAAAGTAGCACTTTAAGCACTAAAGTAGCACTTTAAGCATTCCACTAGCTAAATAAAACCATAGAGAAACCCTGAAGAAGAATGTCCTGATGTACAGGTTTTCCCAGGAACTTGATCTCAGCCAAATCCACTGTACTAAGTCTGCACCACAGACTATACAACGTCAAATTATTCTGAGACGAATCCATGCAGGAAAATTTTTGTCTTAAGCTCTTTATTATTTAGTGAGCTAATTGTAAACCTGAATTCAAGTGTGTAAGAATAGGGAAGGCAACAATTTAACTATTTTTCTGGTGTTTACATAAGAGCTAAACAAAAGAAGAACATATGGCTTTCCTCTAAAACAGAAATATGCCTGGTAGGGCAGTAAACAGAAATATGCAAGGCGTGATGAATATTCCTTAAGAATAAAGGAAAAAAACCCAAACTCTTTATAGCCGTCGGGTGGGCTTCTAAAAGTGAAAAAGTTGAAGAAAATTACTGAGACGGTTTAGACCCAGAGGCAACACAGATCTTAAGATTCTGACTTTTCATAAATGCCTGTGCTTTTGATAAGCAAGTCATATTGTGTAAACATTTTATCTGTGTCACAGAATCTGTCACTGTTTTTCAAGAAGAAAAGGTCTACAGGGTTTTGCTTTTTCATTTGGGAAAAAGAAAAGCAGGTGTGGATGAAAAATTTAGGCTGTTTTGCCTTCTACCATTACAGTTGGTATTAAAAATATGCTATGTAATATATATTTAATTACTTTTTATATTTATATAAAGTATGCTGCCTCCACTGGACACCCTAGACCAAGGAAAAAGCTTCTAACATTACTGCGTACCTATACGGTACAGAGTAAAGACACATTTTATACCAAACTTTGTTGGTGAAAAACTGTTAGTGACACTGGTACTTAAAAATCCAGAATGAATTCAATGAAATTTTACCTAAAGTATCAGAAAACTACTTACCTTAAAAGAAAGCATGAATTTTTTTCTAGTCATGTACTATGGAAATTGACTGCCGAATCTGATCAGTGCAGGATTAAGCTAATGCTTCATAATTAGAACTGAATATCTATCTGCGCAGCAAATGGTTATATACAGTTGGACTCTTTCCTAATTCATTTGATGTTTCTGAGGGACACAGGTTTTTTAGATTTATATGCAATTTCTTGCTAAAGCAAAAACCTTTGAAATGGTACCATTTGTCTATGAAATGCAAATACAAATGATTTCCCAACTCCTACACAGATGAGCTGTGTTCTTCATAAAGAAACCACTTCTCAATTGTTTTGTACAAAAATGTTTCTACCTGGGAGTCTTGGTGGCCAAACAGTACAGAGACGGCAGGACTGACTGGATATAGGTGTCATTGCTCTGCTAAAGACTTTCTAAGGCAAGTCACTTCAGGATGAGCAATAAAAGGGAGCTTAAACCTCACTGAGTAAACGGGAAAAGAGGTGGTAAATGTCCAAGTACTTTTGATGTCTTGGTTCTTTCCTCAAAAGACACAGTAAGATGATTTCTACGTCACTTGAAAATAATATATAGACTAAAGTACACACACTAGATGAGTAAAAATAGTCCTTAAAAATCCAAAAATTAAGCATTATATTTATCTCTGATCAGTTCCCATACCACAGTTCAATCATGTTAAAATGTAATCTACCCAGTGATATAAAGGGACGTCATATGTGAGAGATTGGTACTTCAATTTCTTGAGAGAAACAAACAAAAACCCCATGAACCATATATCTGCTTCTCAGAGATTGCTTCAGCTTTTAATATTACATAGAGATGAAATAAAATTGTGATTTCCAGTGCACCAGAAGCCTTCCAGTCATTTCAGCACACTGATAAATTTTCTGAATCTCCCACTGCCAGATAAAAACTGCCAGGAAAACTGTCCTATTTCCAGCCATTTACTTGTGAAATGACATGCTCTTACTATACCACAATATTCTACAACTTAGTACTCTAATTTTTCATCCTTTTTAATAGTCAAAGGATTCATTGTGAAGTCTTTCGTCCAAGTCAATTTTTCACCACTGGCTAAGTATGGAATTATCAGAAGCAAAATCAATGGAAGTGTTACACACTTTAATTAAAGACACCATCAGTATCTGCAATCAAATTTTTAAAAGAATTTGCAGCTTGTTTAGATACCAAGTGAAGGTTTATTATCAAAAGAATTAAATATGCAGTATCATATGCATAGACAGACTCTTGAGTTAAGCCCAACTATTTCCCTCTTTTCTACCACATCAGTGAAAGAACTAGGGATTACTAAAAGCTTACGTTGTGTGCCAGCACGTAAGAATTGTCACATACACCTGGCTCCAGATTATAAAACCAAGACCAAACAGACTATTTTGAAAACTAGGCCATGTATTTTGGTGACTGAATCTGAGCTGAGCTTTAAATAAATACCATACCTCAAGAGACAAGGGTAAGGTGGTCCGTAAATTTGATCAACAGGTTCTCAATGACACCTAGCATTGTCTGTACAATATACTTCAAAAAGCCAAAGGACAAGCCAGGTAATTACCTGAACATGGATGAGTAACTCATGTTTTATGAGAGGAAAAAGCCCTCTAAACAAATGTAATCGTTGAGCTATGACATAAAGATTATGGTTTAAGCTCTCATTCGCTTTACCAAACAATGGGTCCCTGTGTGAAAGAACTGTGATTTACCAACCAAAAATACGTGCCAAAAGCAATTGAGCACTTTTGGAACATAATGTGTTCCAAAACAGTGTAGCTCATTAATTTAAGGCCATTTTCATAGCTGACTTCACCAGCTTCAGCAGGTGTGGAACCACTGTTTATGAGCTTTTGTTACGTACCTGCATTACAGGGAGATTTTGCTAGAAAAAAATCAGTTCCTTTGAACAGCTGTCAGAAAACCGTGTATTTCTATATAAATTCCAATTATTGTAAGTGAAAAAAATTGCTAAGCAATATCTAATCTTTTTCTGAGTCACAACACAATAGCACTAAAATCTGAATATTTGTAAATGGTTATCATTATTACTGTATTGACTCAAAAAGTTTGCAAGTTGTATTTTTGACTCACCATATCTAAATTAATCAGAAACTTTCCAAAGACAAACTTTTCAGAACATCTATAATAAACATGATGCCTTTAAAGCCTTATCCACCACTTTGATACATGGCAGAGAATATATGGATTCTAGACACAGAGGTCAGCAGCACAGTAAGATGTATCTAAAATGCAGCAGTGCATTCTAAATAGTTAGCTTCTTACCGCTGTGGTAACTTTAATAGAACTAAATCCATTCACATCAGTGTGGATAAAAAAAGAAAATAAAAAAGACATTTTTAAAATGTATATATGACAGCACGTACAAACCACACGCAGGTGGAATATATCCATTTCTAATTATTCTACTATAGAACCAAATTAGCTTTCAAAGCATGATGCCCATTTCAACACATTACTCAGTTCACTGCACATGAAATATAAGCAGCCTACTGCTAATTCGACCGCTAAAACTAGTATACATTCTCTTCGGTACTTGTGTTGTGGTAAGCCTATCCGCATTACACAAAGATGCCTTTAGATGCCAGAAAACTGGTTTCACACTGGAATCTTTTATGCAACTGTAGCAAAATATGCAGGCACTATTTTAATTATGTAGCACAAGACATACTATGGGGAGGGGGATTTTTTTTTTTGGTTTACACTAAACTACCTATTCTCACATCCCAAACCACATTCTTTACCTTCTTTGATTTTATTAGACTTGCAAGAAATAGGGCAAGCAAGCTTTGTTCCTATGTTCACATTCAATACAAATAAAAAAACCACAGGATTGAATTAAGAGACTAAAATCACTTATTTGGAGAAAAGAAAAAAAAACAAAACACAAAACTCGCTTGGAAATATTTCATTAGAGACCTGAAATGGTGCACAACTTACCCTGTCCCTGACAATCTAATTTGTCAGAAAGGGGTTCCTCATGGATGCTTGTGACCTGACTATCTCCAGGAAATTCTTTCAGCTACTTAGTACAGTGGAGAGAGATGTAGAGGCCAGAGTGACCCTAGCACAGTTCTAGATTGCAGCTAGGCTTCCAGCAGAATGCAATGAAATAAGTCAGAAGCTCAAGATCTCTGCAAGACCATTTGAGTAACAGTAAAAACATTAATTGAGGTTCGGGACAGGTTTCTGCTTCCAGAAAGGATAACCTAGCAAAGATTAAACATGAGAATCATCAGTATAACAAATATATCCAGTGCAAAGGAAAAAGAAATAGGGATACGGAAATGTCCTGGTTCTGGCAAGGATAGGATTAATTTTCATAAGGATCTGGGACAGGACACAGCCAGGTCGGCCGACTCCAACTAGACAAAGGGATATTTGATACCATGTGATGTCATGCTCAGTATATCCCTGGATGAGCTGGCCTGGGTCAGAGGCAGGAATCACCACTGGGGAGTGGGCTGGGCTTCGGGTTCAGGTTCATGAGAAGTGGTACTTTAATCGTGTTTCGCACATTTCTCTATCTGTATTATTGTTGTTGTTTTCCTCTTTCCTTTGCTGTTCTGTTAAACTACCTTTATCTCAACTCATGGGTTTTGCTTTTTTCTTCCGATCCTACCCCATCCCACTGTTTGGGGAGAGGCGAGG
The DNA here is from genome assembly GCA_013398295.1 of Chionis minor. NCBI lineage: Eukaryota > Metazoa > Chordata > Aves > Charadriiformes > Chionidae > Chionis > Chionis minor. Next base: position 1,011,923 of record VZSF01001879.1, read on the forward strand.
CAGGGGCAGGGAGTGAGAAACTGCATAGTTCTTTGCTGGCTGGGGCTAAACCATGACAGGAAAACAGACCCAAACTTGATAGACACACAAAAAATCAGAGCTAGGGTTGGGGCACGGGAAGGAACCATTGAAAATGAAATCAAATACACACACTTCCAAAGTCCTTATGGATCACAGGCTTTCACATTCCCCCTCCTCTGCTGCCATGCTACAGATATTATCTCAGCTGAGAGACAGTATAGCATTAGAGACTGGTCCTTGCTAACTCAAGGGATCCAATGTAAGTCAAAGCTCTGCAAATGGCATTGCCCCATCTTCTCTTTGGGACAAACACAGGCAAAGAACACTGAAGAACCCTTTCATCATTTCAGCTAAGATGCATTAGGATATACTAGTGCAGCGTAACTTTTTCAAGACAGAAAATTTACAAATGCTAAGCATAGTGGATTCAAACAAAATTGTTAGTAAGCAAATTGCTTACTTTATGCTTGTAAAACTGTTTCATCCAGTGCTTTTCAGAACTATAGCACATTCTACACAGTCCCTCAAAAATACATACTTTTTTTTTCCCCAGGAGTTTCTAACTATTTTTTTGGTGACAATACATTGCAGATTGCATCCTCCACCTCATCTCCTGCTAGAGCTTGGTCAGGAGCTCTTAGCAGAAGCACAAACTGGTGTTCTTCACCAGGAGAACACTGACACACGGTAAAGCACGTGTCCTAGGTATGTGCCTCAGAAAAGGCATGGAGGTAGCTGCCCCCCATCTGCCTGACCACTGTAATTTATGGTCAAACAAACACCATTTGTCATAAACTATTTCTAAGCTTGGTTGCTAGAGAGAGAGAATGCACTGGGTTACAGGAGGATAGCACCATCTCTAACACTCATTCTGGCTGGGAAATTTCTTTCAGGGAAGTAATCCTGCAGATCAAATTAAAGTAGCTTTTCATTTTGTTGTGCATGTTTCAATCCGAGCAGCCTCAGGATTACAGGGCAAGCTGCGAAAAAATGCCCTGAGGTTCTCCTGAATATTTGTTGTATTTAAATAATCATAATTAATATCACAAGGATTCAGAATTTGTGAATTAAAAAATGAATTAGGTGGTTAAGTGTAAACAAGTAAAGCAATTTAACACTCCTTAACTTTTGTTAAATTCCAAATATTTACTACAAATTAAAGCTACTTTAAACACTATTTACTTCTTAATAGATTACAAAGATTTTCTGATGATCATGAATTTCAGCATTTTCTGAGGAATGCAAGCATCTGTTTTCTGTCCAAAGCTCACTAAATGAGGATGAAAGGATGGTCAAGAGCAGCAAGTAACAGAAAACACTGAATTATCCCCCACACCCTCTCAGATAAACAAGTTAAACTTGTTATGGGAAGGGGAATCATCTTGTTATTTTCCATATTGCTTTCCATGTAAAGTTCTCAAAACATACGTTAGGTATTAAATAAAAAAACACAATGTTTAAAGAAAAAAAAAAAAAAGACACCTTGCAATTAAGGCCTCAGGTTTATGACCAGGGAAGTTAGGCAAGAAGCACAACCTCTTGCCCAGCCTGCCATAGCACTACACAGCTCCTTGGGCCTGGCTTACCACCTCACGGCCTCTTCCCTCACAGCCTCTGCTTGAAAAAACTCCCTGTCGTAGGCTGCACTGTGCAGGCTGGATGCGCTTTCCACCATTTAAGCAGCTGTAGGAAATCTTGAGCTTTTCCCCTCCCTCCCCTTCCATCACAGCACCTGTTTGACAGTTCAGCTGTGCAAGTTTCTCTGCTGCCATGTTGTGGGGGCCAGGCGCCATCTCACAGTCCCTGAGGGAGGTGGGCCAGGAGGGCCGGGCACAGCCCACAGCCTGGGCTGCTCCAGCTGCAGCCTAATTTTCAGCTTCCCCTTGTCCTTCCTCTCTCCCCCACTTGCCTCAGGTAATTAACGCTGATCTCTGAGGGAGTCATCTAAAAAGATTTGCAGCTGGAGCCATCTTACCATTTGGTAAGATTGTGCAGTGAGTCTCTACACATCCACAGCTGAATCCACAAAAGGTTACTTTAAAAAATTTAGAGGGGTTGTTTCTCACCCTGCCAGTGAAGAGGACAGCCAAAAAGTGCACCACAAATGCCATCTCTTCTACAGGAGCCATGTCTTTCAAAGAAAAAAAAAAAAAAAAAAAGAATCTGAAGTCTGAAGGCCTTGCCTTCTCTAGGCATCACGAAATACCCCTTTTGCCTTTTGTGGTTTCTCAGTTTAAAATACAAGAAACCTAGGATATAGGCACTGTTGGCAGTACTTAAGAAAAAATATTTCAAGTTTTAGAATAGTTTCAGAACATTATTTTTAATTTGAAAGAGTGCTCTTTTACATGGAAAAACATTGAAGCATGGTGGGTAGCTAGGCAGCACAGCAACATTCAAGTTAGATGTCAGAAACAACAGCTCCAAGAAAAACAAACTGGTCCCTGAAGTTCCCACTGGGTGTACCAAAAACATAAAAAGAATTGCAAATAAACACATTGTAGGTTGTGCTATTTCTTGGACACATACTTCACCAAAGTGGAGATTTGTACCTGCAACCAGCCAGACGGGACTGCTTATTTAAACATTGCAAAGTTATGTTAGTGGCAAAAATACATTCCACATTCTCAGATCTCAGATCTGCTAGATAAACTGTGCTGTTGTACCCCAACTGCTTCATCTCCATAAACCAGGGTTAAATGAAAACAATGGGAAGTTTACATAGAATATTGTCACATAAGTGATTCTTTTCCCCCCTTAACATTACTGCTTACAAGTTGTTTACATATCTAGAATTTGGGTCATGTATTTATGATCCGCCTGAACAAATAGTTGAAAGATAACGAAAGTCTGACTTTTAAATTGAATTGAAGAGGTCAAAAACTCCAGCTGACACATTCTTTAAGTGTTTAAAGTTTGTCTTATTTTAACCACTATTGCTAAAGTAAAGAGGTAATGTCAGAATAAAAGCAGCTAAGAGTCTAAGTAGTAGCAAGGAATGATAATTGAAGTATGAGTATCATGCAAATATATAATGGCAAAGCAATAAAAATTTAATGAAAATTTATTATAATACAGTAACATAGGTCTGAATATGAAAACATATTAAAGTAATGCTGATTTCATGGAGTTCCCTTCCTCCTAATGAACAGTAATTTTTTTTGGGCTATCATAAAAGTCATTCCTGTTCGGCTCTAATTTCTTTCTACTACTACTTCATCTCTGACATTTCGTTAAATATACTGCTCCTTCCCTCATTTCTGTAGTCCCAGATCGCGTAGTCTTGATTAGTTTGAAAATTCATTTTGCTCTTGCCAAAACCAAGAAATAATTGTTCTCTGTTTAGGTTTAATTTTACTGTGTTCTTTAATTTCTTCGCTGTGCTCATCAGATCACCTTAGCAGTTTAAAATAAACTAATAAATATAAAAATCCCCCCAAATCCCTGAGAAATAGGTAATTTTTAACTATTGGCGAGTAAAATATTTGAAATTAAGGCTTCTAAGCCTGACTGTTTTACTGAGAAGACAGTGACAGCATCCGTGTTTGAGCTGTAACAATATACCAGTCTTCACAAAGTATAAATCAGCATAGGGTTGTTTGGGGTTTTTTTTACTCAAGTCAAAAGCAGGTCATTAGGAAATTTGAGTGAAGCAAAACCATTTAATTCATGTTAACCAAAAGTAACGTATTTATTCAGTCTGTTCCAGAAAATGTATTCAGCTTTGCCTGGATCTGGCTTTGGAAAAGAAGCTGGTTTTGTTTGATGTAAGTCACGTATCTCTTTCAATTGCCTCCATGAGATTAGAATTCATATGGTATGAATGTTTTTTTTATTTTGAAAAAACAGTAAACTTCAAGACAGAAAACCCTTTCTAATCCCTGAATGGAAAGACAATAAATTTAGATAAGGCTTATGCAAAAAAGTCACATTTATCTTGGTCATGGCTTCCAATACATAGGAAAACCCTGCCTAAATGGACTGTTTTCTGTATATGTCATCATACATCATACTCTCTTGAAGTAGCTGTTCTCTGAATGTTCTTATAACACCTTTTCCTTCACTAATGATGATTTAATATGAAGCAGAATCATGCTTTCATTAATTCACTTGTAGGGGCTAGCAGTCCAAAAAAACTTATTTTTACTTTTCAACTGAATCAGTAAGCACAATTAAACACACATTTGCATTCATTTATTCCATGATAGAAAATTGTCTTAGAGAAAAATTCTAACCAGGTTTGGAATCTGTGGGGGTTTGGTGACAACTATCTCCTGCAATGAAGAAATTTACTCTTTCTGGGGGTTTTCCTTAATCCAAAAAAATGTTTTATTCAGTTTACTGAACATTGTAATTGCAAAGCATCAGACTTCTTGATTTTTGCAAGCACTGCAACCGAATATTGATGATCATTAAAAGTTGCATAGATTCGTATGTGGGTGTACATGCCATATGTGTGAGAAAGAAATCGACAGAGAAGGGTCAAGAAGGTTTTCTTACCCAGCCTCCTCTGTTCAACGTGATTCTTTAGTAGGTAGATCATAAAAGCATTGGTCTGTAGTCTTAAAGGGGCGAATATTACCCAATAAGGATTGAAACAGGAAAAATTATTAAACTTTTTACTACCAATCTGGGCCAAAAGTTTTATCAAAGTAACATCTGTACCTTATTTAAAGCAAGTACTACCCATCTCAAACAGGATCAACAACTGGTAAAGAACCAGGGAAGGATGAGACGAACGGTGAAAGGCATATATAGAACAGCTTCCTTAAGAGAGGCAATTCAAGTGAATATGACTCTCTGTCCTGGAAAATCACTGAGAAAAAGTATCATAGCAGTCTGTCAAACCCAGACAGAACAGCTGTTCACTGTCTCTTCTACTATAAGAAAATGGAGGTCATCAAAAGAAACCGTCAGAAGGCAAGTTCGAAATGCATAAAAGCAAGTTCTCAACATAAGACAGTGAAGTTTTGGAACAACTTTCAGCAGGATCTTTAGATTCCTAAAAGTTTACATGGACAAACTGATGAGATAAAGATCCATACAAGGTTATTTAATGCTGTACCATCACTCCTAATTTGGCAAGTGCCTGACCTAAAGATTACTGGATGCTAGAACAGTATTCATGCAGAGTTTTCACCTGATGCTTGCCTGTTATATTCTTCACTGCACGCTAACTCTTGGTACTGCCAGAGACATGATACTGCACCAGAGCCACCTTTGGTCTCTACTATTAGATCTTTATTATTACATTACTACATTATAAGTTTCTAGAAATCTTAGGATGAGCTCCCTCATTCCGTGATCACCCTATTATCTCCTTGAGGAAACTCAGCTTTAACTTTACTCCTCCTCTGCTCCAAAATGGAGTTCATCAAAGTCCTCTAAGTATCAGTTCCTACTTTGCTTCTTGGCTTAAGCAAATAAATTAAGCTCAAAGGGGTCCTAGCTTACCTGAGAATGACCTACAATGAAGAAAACCTTTTAATTAACATCTATAACATAAAGCAAGTTTTCCAAATGTCAAAATTCTCTTGAATCAAGAGTAATTATAGATGCTCCTGAAAGCTCATGCTTATAGATGAACAGTTCCCTTTTCTCACAGTTGTGACTCATTATTGAACTTTGTTTGTGTCTTTGTGTTGTTTGGGGTTTTTTTCCCCAATAACAACTTGCTAAGGAAGTGTTGCTGTATGAGACAGCCCAAGGAGGTTTTGCTGTCTCCACTACTGAGGAAAACGTTTATACATTTTTCTGATATTAAAAGGAGCATTGCTCTCCCTGCATTATTTGGGAAAGCAGTAACCATCTGATACTAACCTATATTATGCTCTCTAGCTGAAACAGTAGATATCTATCCAATCACACCACTGTTCAAAATAAAGTCGGATCCAAGTGAACCTTCACGCTACAGGTCTTGCTATATTTTATGTAGACTTATTATAAAGGTATACAGTGTAATGGTGCACACAAAACTGTATTCACTTAAGATTTCTATATTTCAAAATTTTGGAAGTATCAAATTCTTTTTAATTTTCCTCTTCTGTTTAATTATTTAAAACCCTTTCAATTATGCCACACTATTTTAATAAATTGAGCTATAGGCTGCGCCTATATGCAGTCATATTCCAATATGAAAAACAATAGTGGATTTAAAGTTAGACAATATAACTAATCCCACTGAATTCATTATTAAAAAAACAACAATATAAACATTATACAAGTAGAGTCTAGAGCAGCAGGGCACCTATTAAAGTACTAAGCTGTAGCCGCTGTGCACCAATTTAGTAACAAAGGTCAAAGCATTTAAGACACCTTGACATGGAAATTTTAAATGGTAAATCTGATGGTTTTTCAGACACTTTCTGGAATTTTTTCCCCTAGCAAAGGAGGACAGCAGGAGATAACGCATGAAGGGACCAGAGGAACTGATTATTCTATATGAAAATATAACAGAAAGATTGTTTCATTAGGTTGCAAAATTGAAAAAGTAGAATCATAGGAATCTCAAACAAAAGCAGTCATGATTCCCCTCCCAAATTACCACATGACAATATATAATACTGTCCCTCTACTCCTGCTGGTTTTGCATTATTCATTCACAGCCTGACCTCCAAAACAGAGAGAAGTCTCTGAAAGAAACATTAGTTTAACAATGAGAAAGTGATAAAAACCTCAGTAGTTCCTTTAGAAATTACCTAGCAAAGTCAGGGATGACTTAGCTGAGGACTGCGGTCACAAGAAGGGTTAGTATTCTTCGCTAAGATGGCTGAGAACAAAGTTACAGTAAAAGCAGAGTAAAGAGATAATTGAAAATTTCTCAGTGAGCTCTGCAGTATTGTATCAATACAGAACTTTAGAGTCATGAGGAGGTCTTTAGGTATCTTTATTTGCATGCATCATGTTAAATTCATGAAAACTATGTAATACTGCCTTCAAACCTGACCCTCCATACAATTTCTTGAGCTAGGAGAAAGTTGAGAAAGGTCAAGTGTCCTTCTGTTGACTTTGCCAATTCTGAAGCTGGTGTAAAACTGAGATTTACATCTTTATATAGTATAATATGAAATTAGAAAGCATTTTGCTTCTTTTGCATCTAAGGACAATCCCATTATTTCTTTCCCTGCTGTTTCCATCTTCCTAATTTCAGATTATACCTGTGTCAGGTTTTACCCGTATCAGGTTCTCAGCTACATGTGGAAAGGCCATTTCTTCTTCTCACCACACCTAACACAATGGTAAACTTTTCTGGGATGGACCCTAGGTGTTAACATAATAAACCTAATTGCTAACAGCCATTCCAAACAGGCTGGGAAATAAGGAAGCCCTAGTTAAATTCTGGCCCAAATCTTGCAAATTTTTCTTCTTGGTGGGGTATTTACCAATGTCACATATTAAACTTGGGCTGCAAATCCCAGATTTATTTGGGGATTTTAAACTAAAGTAACAACACTGTTTCTGACTGTAATTAACAAATTAGTTACATGCAATTTAAAAGATAATGTGCTTCCTTGTCACACTTAATTTGTTATTCATGAGACAGCATAATCTTTCCTACTTAGCTTTTAAGTTTCTTAACTTAGAGACTCTATGCCAATCAAAGTTTTAAAACTCATATATGAGCAAATGGAAGTAAAGAGATACACAGTAACAACTCCGATCTCAAATCATTCTTAATAAGCAAAAGCTTGAGAAATACATACTGTGACTAGAAATCAGCACATTTGAATCCTCAACTTGGTGCTGTCCCTGCCTCTATCACTTTGTGATAATTTCTCAAAACTTCAATTTTTCTGTTTCAAAGAATTGGAAGCATGCTTACATTCTTTTTTGGTAGCCCTGCATGGATAAATTGGCTGACATGTGCAAGCAGCATAGATGTATCAACATCTGAATACATACACAGTCTTGAAACAGGAGTAGCTTTGATTTTGTCTACTGGCATTAAACCAACAGGCTTTTTCATACCAACAATGGAGAAAACATCCCAAAATCTAGGACTGCGTAAGAGAGTACTTTATCTTCACTTGCTCAAAACCTGGAAACCATTACCCTACCCAGCCTGAGAAAACTGAGGCATACTTTTAGATGGATTAAGAATGAATTCCCAATTTTTTTTATTTTTTCTATTTTAAAAAAAGCCTAATTAAGAGAGTGATAATTGCTTTTTCTTCAGAGCAGAATGAAGCTGACCTCAAGATAGCTTGGGTAAGGAGAGGAACTGACAGTAACCATGAAGTGGAGAGACCGCCTCAAGTGCATTTCTGGTGTCGCTGTTCTTTTCACTTCCTCACACTGTGAAAATTGTAGAATGATTCTGGAAAAGTTGAAGAAACAGGCAACAACAAAAGATCCTTTCTTACTCTTCTGGCTTTAAAAAGAATGGATCAAAAATTCTAAACCAATACATCAAATATTTTTTTTTAATCATTATTATAAAATTACATAGATACAGACAGTCTTAGATAAATACTGTCAAAGCCAGGGGGACTGTGACTAACCAGTTCTTTCAAAAGTCAAAACACCTAACCTGCATCACTAGGAAGTTAATTTCTTAAGTTAAAATTAGGAGTATTTTTTAGAATTTCAGCCTTATCCTTGTAGATCCTTGTTACTAAAAAGGAAACCATTAATTTACATTAAAAGAAAATTAATCTGGTTCAGACTCTTGGCAGGATTAGTGGGAATGGATTGTTGTTTTATCTTCTAGTCTGAAGATCTGAGAGCTTCAGCCAAGGCTATCCATAAAACCTTGGCTCCCGCTTTCACTTAGTTTCAGCTTCACAATGTGAAACTACTGGAATTTATAAATAGGATTGTAAAGTTATTTTCCTGCACTGTATGAGGTTTTCATCTTGCCTTCCCTTGATTTTTATTCCCTACAAATTCCCTGACTTTCCTTAACAAAATACTCAGTGGTGATCAACATTAGACTTTGAAAAAGCTACACATAAACAGGATCATGAAAGCCAACGCTGCATTGCTCTTGGAACTCTTTCACATCTTGCAGATGACCTTGTTCTGGAATATCAATTCCTGAATTTCAAGAGAAGTTGTCACAGGAAACTGTGTAAGAGAACTTAAGTATCTCATGCTGCCAGGATGTTTCAAGTAGGGTTACAGCCTCCATTTACCAAACATACAAAAGACATTACGTTGATCACTGTTGGATTAGGAAAAGCAGTCCACAAAATGATAAAGTCTGATGACAGTATTTGGGGAAAAGCATCATGGTACTTCCTTACTTTTTGTACTCTTCCCTTTACAGCTGCCTTTTTGGCCACAATCATATGTGGGATATTGGGCTAGATGAAGCTGGCTTAATATGGATGCTCTTTTGATTTTTACGTTCTTAACAGCATCTCCTTTTGCAATGAATGCACTTTTTTTGGTATTTCCAAATGTTTGGCAGCCTACTGTGAGCAATAATGCAGCATAAAGTCAGTTAATACCTATAGAAGCAGATGAAATACAGGTTCCGTGTGACCCCATATACACACTTTGCCTGGTGTACACACACACTTATGGCTAGAATTAGATAACTGTTACTGCATCTCATGAAAGGCTTATTACCTGCTGACTATCATCTTTGCCCTCTTTACTGTGCTGTGTATGTAATTATAGTGACTTATATTAGCTATTTTTATTTGCATTAATTACAAGCAAAACAACCCAGTCAAACATTAACAGAGAGGACAAGTAACATCAAGGTCAAAGGACTTAAAAACAAAGAAAAGATCAGCTGTAAAAAACAATATTAAGCTCACAAGACTAGTTCAGTGAATAATATTTCTATACATCACTTCCTTCTAGCTAATTAAAAAATAACCGCTCTTTCAGACTAATCAATACACTGCACAACATCTAGAAAATAAACTTCTATTAGTGTTATAGAAACGTGAACCTTTAATAACCTGGCTGACAAAGCTTGGAAATACAGTTTTCTGTAAATATGTAATTTCTGTAAATATGACCAAAATGTGCAGATGCAGCACGCTTCTCAGATCTGGAATAACAGCAGATCATTCAGAGTTTCATCTTTTTGAGCACGAAACTTAGACTAATGTGATCACTGCCACCTGTAGTTCCATACTCTTGTCATGATTCACCTTACCTTCTCTTCTTATTCCACCAAATATTAATACTGGAAGCAAATTCAGATCCATTGATTATACTGTTTTTCACTGGAAACATAGAGTAGTTGTTAAGATCTTGTAAAATTCTTAAGTGCACGCTTAAATTTAATTTGACATGTCATATAGCTCCATGCATAAAGCTAAGCACATACTTTACCTAGCAGCACAGAGATTTCTGGTTAAATGGAAAAAGATTGTATGGAAAGTTCAACTGCTGACCCTGAAGGACTTTTGTTAAAGAGATTATTCAGGGATCAGCTTGGACCCACTTTTGTTAAATATTTACACTAATAATACCCCAAAGAGAAGGGTGCTAATAAAAATGGTTTTGATAAAGTGTTACCAATACAGAGGATCAGAAAATCAAGAGGAAATGAATGACTTGATTTGGCATACAGAAAATGGAATAAAATACCATTAATATAGAGTACAATATCATGCATTTCAGGACTGATAAAGTTGCTGTGAAGAGCCAATGCTCATCTGCAGCAAATCACTGATATTACTCTGCAACAGAGCAACTATGAATCACCAGTGTAAGTCTGCTTTGGAGAAGGATATTGAGTTTATCAGACAAAATATTTCTAGAAGAGGTAAGGAAGATCAATATTGTTGTATAAGTCACAGGTGAGATATCTTCCAAATATCACAGCCAGACGTCAGAAATATTATTTGAGTCTCCTGTACTCAAAAGTATGGCTTCAAGTTGGAATACAGACAAAGGTAATTGCTATCAGCATAAGACTGGATTTGCTACTTCACAAATTGTATCAGAATAGTATGGTTTGTAGAGCCAAGCAAAACTAAGACTCATTACGATAATAGATAATTTGCTATAAAAAGAAATAAGAAAGAAGGGTAAACATGAGGAAGGAAGAACAGCTAGAAAAAGTAAATGCCAGTGTTCGCATTGCTACAAAAGGATAAGAAACCAGCCATTGAAATATTGAGACTGAAAATTAAAGGAGTATCTAATTACCCGAGGTATAAAATTCTAGAACAGCTTATTAATGTTAAGAGTAGTTTAAATAAGCACTGTTTAAATTTCTGTATAGGTGTATATAAAGGATTGCCAGGGACAGCATCAGCATCCTTCCTCAAAGACAAGCTTTACAACCTATTAAGAAAACTGAGGTTGACTTTTTTTTTACTCTTTTATTTTTATTTGGTTTGTTTGCAACCAAGCCCATACAATATGGGCCTGCACTCAGTTTCACATAGTGCTGTAAATTAACACAAACATGCAGCAAGGTACAGCACAATACAATTCCCTCAAATTTCCACTAGTCAGAATTAGCTGGTAATTTATTCATTATGCATTTTCCTCTAACTGTATTTCTGAAAACACAAGCTGTTAATTTTACAGAGTCTTTGAAATTTGAAATTACAAAGTGGGTTTGAACATAATAGCTATGTGGTATATTTCTCTTCACAGAGGAGGAAAACATTTTAGAATTGTATTTCCAGTTGATATAGCTGCATTTACTAATGTAAGCTATTATCCAACAGAGTTATAGCAAAACATTTTGGTTCTTCTACCTTGAATACTGTTTTCTCGCTCTATACAGCTTTTTTCAGCCTCTCTCATGGGCCAGTTGCCCTCTTCTAGGAGCAGATGCTCCCATTGCCTTCCCATTTTTTTTTCTCCCTCTTTTATTGTTTGGTTTTGTTGTTTGGGTTTTTTTTGCCCTTCTGACATTTCCTCAAATATTCCTGCCAATAAACTCAGGTACTACATATTTCAAGAAAACAGCCGCATAAGAAGCTACAAATGCAAATTAACAGTATTTGTTTAAAAACATGAACAAATAGCCTCCAACAATAAAAGGTCTGTGATATTTGTCCTCATTACCACAGCAGTCTAAGTTTGTCACGTAAATCATTGGGAAGCATACTCTTGACTAGGCAATCAGGGTAGAATGCATGGTAAACAAAAACACCTACTGAGAACTGAGAAGCAGATGTTTTGGTAAAAGAGTGATAAAATGTAACTGAAACGCTTATCTGGAAATTCTGCCTAGAATCTGATGGTTAAAAAAAAAATCCAAGTTATTTGATGGAAGTTGTGCTGTTTTACACTGCATGAAGAAATCTATTTTCTATTTTATTCATTCTTCAACAAAAGTATAAAAAGATATAAAATTAACATCTGTGCCAGTTCATTAGTCTCTCCTAAGCAGTGCTGAAATAATACTGTTTTCATTGCAGCAAGAAAGGAGGAAGACTGGTAGCTAACCCTGGACTAATGCTGTTATGTGATTTAAGTATATGTTTTACAGCAATGAGGACTCCCAAGACATTTCTGATGATGGGTCATAAAACATGTTATGGGTTGGCTTTTATTCAGGATAAAACATAATATACTACTAAATATTTAGAATTGCAGTTCATCATTTGTTGATCTTTCATGATCTAAAGTTCTGTCACAGAAGAGATTTTTAGAAGTGTGAACTCTTCCCCATATACCACTGACTTTATTTTGCTGGTCATTCCTGTATTAGCACAGAGTATCTTCAATTTTAAATAGACAGATTATGACTAATTCTAACATAAAAGAATACAGAAAAGTGAGAACTCCTCTATTCATTTGGGCTTCTGCTTTAAGACTCAGTGAATTAGAGTCTGGAATCAAGTGAAGGACACCCAACAAGACAAGTCTGATAAGGACATGGAGCAAATCTGGCGTAAAGTGTATGAAAATTGGGCACATATAGAACATTATTATTGCATATACATTACATGTTTCCAACAGGTTGTGGTTTAGAGGCTTCCTAATGCAATGCACCTTTCACATTGCATTTGATATTTCTTGGTATATTTTCTTTGAATTAATCAGTTGCTTTGAATCCATTTATATTTTTGGCACCCAAAACATCCTATGATAATGACTTCCAGTGCTGAAGATATATATTAGGTACTTTTTGGTTTCTTTTACATCTATTCCCTGAGAGTTTCACATCAAATCTCTCAATTCCTTCTCTTTCTAAAACTGAACAATTATTAATTATTTTTTCTAATGCCATGTTGCTCAAATCAACTTTCTCTTCCTCACTTTCCTAAGCTGAAAAGTTTACTCTGTTCAGCCTCTTTGTACATGAAAGGCCATCTCAGTCTTCTGGTTCTCCTTTCTTGTTGTATGCCTTTTCGGGTTCTGCTATATTCTCTTAAAAACTGTGCAACTAGAATAGCACAGAATATCAAGTATGCACACGTCGTACCATAAAGATGTTTTTTGCTTTACTTTCCATTCCTTTCCCAATTAATCTAATATTCCAATTGCCTTTTAATTACTACTAGGGACTGAACTGACATTTTCTAGCAAATATTCTGATGTTAATAATCAATTTAGAAACTGCTGTTGAGCCAGTAGTTACAAGGACAGTGCAACTATACTACAGGGTTGGGTTTTTTCAGTGTGTAGGACTTGACATGTATTGACTCTGACAGTGATTTTCACCTGCCAAATTATTGGCTCAGTTTCTCAGTACTCAAGTTCACTTTGCAGCTTTTTCTAGCCACATTGCTTTTGACTTTCTCGTATCAGCATATTTTCTTACTGTTCTACTCAGCCAGATAATTTATAAACAGCATAGACTTAAGCACAGGTCCCCAATGGTATTCTCCCTGTATTGTAAAACATTGACTATTTATTCCCTTTCTCACTCCTAACCAATTGTTAATTTACAAAGTGGCCTTCCCTTCTATTTTATCACAGCTTATTGTCCTCAAGAAAATTTGGTAAAGACCTTGTAAAAAGCACTTTGTAAACCCAGATTCTTTGAGGGTTTACAGGCAATAAAATCAGCATGCATACCAAGGAACAGCATGACCTGAGACCCAGATATCTCTATTGTAAAGGGCCTATTTGCACAAAGATGATTTCACAGCTTTATGAAGAATTCAAAGCCTCCAAAACTAAATTATATCCAGGACCACATCTTTAAAAAAAGAGGGTCTTTCTACTCCTTTTTTAAAGCACAATTGGACTGACTCTAGGGCCTACTTCATTGTACTGATCTAGTACCTTGTCTTCATTTTCCAGACACAGAAATGTTGATAAATTACTCCCAGCTGTAAACCTGCATGTAATGTCTGAGAGATGCTAGAGGACCTTTAAACCTCTACTTTTTCTTACTATGGGAAAGTGAGAATGTAGCAAATTGCTAAAGAAGAAAGAATTTAATAGGAACATTTTGTAAATAGTTTTGGCTTTTTTAATTTTTTCCGTTTATATTTCTGATTTCACCCTTCTGAAAAATTGGGATGAAGAAATAACATAATACAAAGTAAATGGAAATGTGAAAATTTAAGAGAGAATATGTTTTAACTATGTTTGTATGCTTTCAGAAAACCCATAACATTCATCATCAGAAAACAAGGGAACTATTAAGTTATATCTTTCCCATTAGCCTAATATGACTAAACTCTCGATGAATGTCTTAATCAGAGATCTTTATGAAATAGAATCTTTCATGTATTAGAAGTAAGGAGGGCTTTAGTTCATAAGACAATTATGCTGAGCTTATTTTTACCACGGCCTACAAAGAAGGTAATCCCTCTTATTAATGGTTCAAATTTCAAATGCAGTAGACAGGTTTAATGGAATTATTTTTTAATCTTTTCACTGTCACCACAAGTGCCACCTGACATTAATCCCCTGGTACTAGTAATGAGATTAAATGAGAAATTTTACCTTTGGCATTGTATGATAGACTAAAGCATAGAAAGAAACCTCATCAATGGTTTAAAAAAGATTTAGTGTCAGTTGTAGGGCAGCATAGCAGATATTCTGTATGGAAAAATAGCTATGAATAGTAAGCAAGAAATAATTAATTTTTCTGTCTAGTGATATGTTATAGAAAAGATATTCTATCAACCATGTAATCTAAGAATGGATACTAGAGCTGGAAACACCAAGCAAATAGGAAAGTAAGACCTAAGTGGATGAAAAACAAGCAGTATAACCAAAAATTTAAAAAAAGCTTTGAAGGAATGCTGGAAGCGTACTTAACAGCAACCAAAAAAAAATATGTCTTAGGGCCAGAAAACATAGGATAAATTGAGAACTGCAAAAATCTTGATAAATAGCATCCTGTAAAAAAGCTGAAACAAATAGGAAAAGCATCTTCCATTTCACAAAGAAATTGAGAACAGGGAAAACAGCATCTTGCTGCTGAGAAAAGAGGAAGGACTGGAGATGAAAGATAGTCTAGGTTTGACCTGAAACCAAATAATATGGGTCTCAGTTTTCAATAGAGTAGAGAGGTCAATCATATGACAAAAAAAGGTAAAGGTTAAAGTAGAGGTAAAGTGGAAAATAAAGTAAAATAATTTTGCATACTTGGTTACACACTGAGTGATAATGGTCTCAAACATTTTTGAACAAATCTGTAAAGTCAACACTGATACCACATTGGTGAAAAACAAACGCAACATTTTAAGATCAGGTGAAGTAATAGATCTTTAGGTCTAATAGACCCTCAATAATGAGTAAAAAGAAAAAATGTGAAGGGTAATTAGTCATAGAGCTGAATGGATAATGAAATAAACTGGAAATCATTTACCAAATATAGACACCACATTAGTTTCACTGAATAGACTTATGCCCAGCCCAGCTGTTTAGACAAATGTAACATTATAGATCAATTCTACTTTGGCTTTGTAAACCAGCATAAGTCATATACTGGAGAAGACGTCGTTTTGGAATTGCCTAAAGGGGACATGACAACAGGGTTGCCTGCAAAGACATTCCTAATTTAATTACTCAATAATATTTTTTTAAATCTTTTCAATGATGAAGATAACAAAAATTCATGCACAGAAGGATCACAATACCACAGACAATCTGGATGTCCAAAACTTTGAGGACAGCAATTTTAGAAATTAAACTAAATCAAAGCAAAATGCAAGGTCATAGCCTTGGTGACTATATAACTAGAATGTCTACAGTAAGATAGCAACTTGAGTAAGAATTGCTGAGGAAGAGAAAGAAACATTAACCACAAGATGAAAGAATCCCAAAATAATGGGGCCATAAAAAATAAATGCAGTCCTTACCATTTTTCAGCCTTTCAGCCAAAGAATACAGAGATGAATAAATTTCTCACTTTTTTTCAAAATAAAAGTGAGACCTCATCTGAGCTATCACACATCTTTTTGATCACTGTACTCAGAGATTATGAATTCAGACTGGAACATGGAACAGGTCAGAAGAATACATATCTCATAAAAAGAGACAGAGGGCTTCGCTTATTTAGGCTAGCAAAGTAAACACTGAGATGGAAAAGCTGCTCATCAGGTGGGTAAATGTTAGGTGAAATGTCTATATAAAGCAAAGGACAGTTCTGATTCACTAAAGACAAGCACTTATGAGATTTGGATCCTCAGCTTATACTCTAAAAGCAATTTCTGTCATTTCTGCCAAAATCCAGAATACAGAAAACATACAGTATTCATCCCTGACTGTTAAACATTACAGCTCAGCACCAAACAAGACTTCCAGATGATGGAATGTGAACTAGATAATTCGGGAAAACTGGTTTCGCAATCGGGTACAAGTTGTTTGAAAACAGTGATAAAATAGACTAGGAATACTACTTTATTTCAATTAATGCCAAGTTATTTCCAAAATTTTACCCTAGCCATACTTAAGATCCAACAGTCCATATTTTGGGTAAAACACGAGAGGGAAAACATCCCATTTTAAAAGTGACCTTTTACCTTTTCCAAGTCGCTTGTGTTCTGCTCACACAGTTAACAGATTCTCTCAGAAACAGTGTTTTCTCTAATTCTGAAACAGAAGTAGGTGCCATTTTTGTACAGCAGTCGGCAGGCAGCCCAGAGGTGATGGGGGCTCATTTTAATTACTTGGCACCTTAATCCAATTAAAACGTACCAAAAAGGTTAGCTGTCAGAATGAAAATTTGGTGCAACTTATCTAAACCACTACTCATAGCCAATACACACAGAGAAACCTTTCCAAACATTTAAGAGCATTTACTTAGATTTGAGATTACATGAAAATTTTATTAACAATTTTAGTATTTTTCAATTATTTCTTTTCAAGAAAATCAGTTGATCATTCACTATTAAGCTACAAGCATCCTGTAATATTGTTGCATTTTGTATATTGTGCAAAGTTATGTGTCCAATCATTTTTCCTGTGATCTTGGGGACAGCAACCATTTTCCTTAGACCAGAGCAGAAGGGCAGCACGTGGATTTCTCCTGGAAAGACTCTACTTTTTATTTTCCGTGTTATTTCTTGAATGTTATTAATCTGAATTAAAATCTAGTTGGGGTGAGAAGTCTGTTCTTCCTATATTTGTGTGTAGGACACAATAACCTCTTGCCTTCCACAGGCTGAGTAGAGTGGTCTGCATTTTCTTCGCGTGACTTATTGATATGAATGAAAGCAAGGAGTGGAACTTTTAATGTCGCTTTGGGTCTTTTTAGTATCCCTACTTATTCCAGGAACGGACAAGTTCTTGTAAAGCTAGGAGTGAAATAAGAAAGGAGAATATCTCCAACTATTTTTTAAAACTCTAAGTTCTTGCTTACACATGGATTCTGCTTATATCTGAAAAAACTTCACAAATTGATTTAAATCTCAGCATTTATCCTTTCACCAAGTACAATGTAGGCTGCCTCTATTTAGGCTCCATGGATAGTTTCACAGCTGTCCACTGATTTATGAATTATGCACTCTATGTGATAAATTATGAGTTCACAAATGTTTTCTAGAAATCTGGCACAATGTGAAGCACAAATGTTGTCTTTGGACATTGAGAGTATGCGCAGACAAAGAAATGTCATATGATTAAAATATTTTTTAAAACTGCTTTAAAATGCTTTGGTTTATGATCATATTCTTAGCAATAAGACCAAAACACACAAAACTAGACACAGCTGGTTGTATTCTCCCTACTGGTCAGAAGGCTACAACTTCAAAGTCTACCTTGAAGCTTGCAATTGTTATTCATCAATTAGATAACAGTCACTGTACTAGAATATTAATTGCAAATTTGTTATTGGCATCCATGAGAGGAGTATTTGTCCCACACACTGTGCAGAAAATATTTTCATTCAGTCCCTGTAATTTTCTTCTCTTTTTCCTCCAAACTCACCACAAAAATCTGTCTCTTTCAGAATGAAGTACTGTCATAATGCTTATTCTCCTGGTTTAAGCAATCTCTAAACTACAACTACACAGTACAATTATTACATTGCAAGTCAGTGTGACTTTTTTGCTACGTAAAGTTGAATTCTAATGTATGGAAATGCACATTGAGTTATCAAATAAAGAATTTCTGAAAGTACTAAAATGTTAAAAATATTTCCTAATCATTTTGTTATTACTATGAATAAACTGTCCATTAAAATATAGATGAATCTAACAGAAAAACTGATTCAAATGAGAAAGATTAATAAAAATCCCGGAGAAATTTTGAAGTTGTATACCAGGTATGAAAGAAACTGAAGGATTATTGGAAGACATTTACTTTAACAGGTATTTATAATTAATTGATACCCATATATTTGGTTAACGTGGAATATTATCAGCAGCTTGACTTTTGTAGAGGCAAAACCCCAGATTTGCAACCCTCAAAGGCAGAAATGACAGAAATGATGTGAGAAACATTGGAGGAAGAATTAAGACCAGAAACAGAAGGTTTGCCTTTACACAAAAAAGTCAGTGCTTTTTTAAGGCCATAATCAGAAGAGCTGCTGTACATGATAAAAGAAAAGCATTTTGACTGTGGCAGACTAAATCAGAATAATTATGTAAGCTTCAGCTCTCTAAACCAAGCTACAAGCATACTTAAGCATGTGTAATTATTATCATCATCGGTTTTTCCTCTAATAGCTCCACAATTTTAAACTCCTTGGATTGTCTCCTGGAAAGATACCACCCCACTCTATTTTGAAGATCAGAAGGAGAATTCTCTCTGGCAGTAGCCAAACAAAACCAAAGAAATGATCCAGCGAAGCAAGGTGGGGGAATATATATAATTGTGTCATATAACATTTTATCAAAATTGTTTTCATGTAACATGACACATGCCAGAAAAGAATAAGGTATGTAGCTACAGTTACTGATAACTCCC
Organism: Chionis minor; assembly: GCA_013398295.1. Taxonomy (NCBI): domain Eukaryota; kingdom Metazoa; phylum Chordata; class Aves; order Charadriiformes; family Chionidae; genus Chionis; species Chionis minor. The sequence goes on from VZSF01001879.1 coordinate 1,031,186, forward strand.
AGCTAAGCAAAGTCTTGCTGATGCTTTTGGAATGAAAAGTGATCCGCCCATACATATATTAGCACTGTGGTTACCTTGATGCTCTCAAGCTCTTACTCATGTTCCGTTACATGCCAAAAAATCATTGAACACCTGCTACTGAGACATGGCTCTCCCAAACTGGTACCTTAAATCTCAACAGAGATTCTGGTGAAAAAACACAACATTACTTCCTTGGTTTGTTAGATCCCATATTAGGGTACAAAATATACTGAAAGTTGACTTCTACCCCACACATAGATTACCATCCCCTTTAGAATGGAGTAACAAGGTGTGAAAAGGTTCAAATCCCTCAATACAAAATAAGCATTAACAAAGTAATAAATTAACATTACTCTAAACAAGAAAGACCACAGAGTTAATTGGTTTAGAGACAGACATACAAAAATAAGGTAAGAGACTGCATTTCATATGTACTTTTTGCTCAGTTTCAAGAAAGCCTGTTTCATCCCACCAAAGATGACTTAGAATGGTTACAAAGCTCTTTTATCTGAAAAAAACCTTTGTCAATGCCCCTTCCCTGACTTTTGCTCTCCCAAATACGACATTTAAGGATAAACATCATAGGTGCCTCTTTCATGAAGCACCTCTTCACCTTTAAACATCCCTGTAATGGTTTCTTGTTTTTCATAAACACAATAAGACAACAGCTTCTTTAATTTCTTCTAAAAATATCAGCAGTTCTTGCTTGATCTTAAAAATACTGAGTCACGTAGGCATGACTAGTCCGAGTTACATCCAAGCCAGGAAATAAACAAATACCTTGCCTCTAACAAGACTCCACTTAGAGTACTGCCTCCAGTTCTGGGGTCCCCAGTACTAGAAAGCCATGGACCTGTTAGAACAGGTCCAGAAGAGGACCACAAAAACAATCAGAGGGCTGGAATGCTTCTCCTACGAGGAAAGGCTGAGAGAGTTAGGGTTGTTCAGCCTGAAGACCTTACTGTAGCTTTTCAATATAGAGAAGGTGCTTTTAAAGAAGAGACATGATTTTAATTTTTTTTTTTTTTACCAGGGCCTGTAGTGACAGGACACAAGGCAACAGTTTTATACTGAAAGAGGATAGATGTAGACTGGATGTAAGAAAATTTTTTTTCTTTTACAATGAGAGCAGTGAGACACTGGAACAGGTTACTCAGAGAAGCTGTGGATGCCCCATCCCTGGAGGTGTCCAAGACCAGGCTGGATGGGGCTTTGAGCAACCTGCTCTAGTGGGAGGTGTCCTTGCCCATGGCTGGGGGGTTAGAACTAGATAATCTTTAAGGTCCCTTCCAAACTAAACCATTCTATGATTCTACGATCTTTACTAGATGTCAATCCACAGTCTAGCATTTAACTTGTTTACAAACAAATTTCTGTACCAATCAGCAGGTAAAGTTCAAACCCAGAGGATAGTTCTTGACATTTTAATCTATAATGATTTGAAAAGATAATTTGTTTGCAGAACAACTGACAGTTTCTAAAGGGGTGTTGTTGTTCACTACTGGCTTTTGACAGAAGATAGTAGCTAAATAATTTCAGGAGGCTAGTGGGACTGCCAGTGACCTAGACTTGTTGGAATTGAAAAACATACTTCCTAAAACTAATTTTCGCAAATCAATTTCATTGTGATATAAGAATCCACTAGTGAGCATACTTTCCAGCAGCATGAATGCACTGACAAATATAAAATCACCTATAAGATAAATTATCATCAAGCAAGTATTTGCATGCTATCTTCAGGTGCCTTTGTTTTCTGTGCCAGAACAATGTGGGTTTACATCCCTCAAAAATATCAAAACAGAGCCAATCTTTGCAAAAGATTTAAGTATAGCTGGGAAATGAACACGAGTATTGCTCCACCAGTGTAGTGCTTTGAAAACAGTAACTACTGCATAAGTGAACTGAGAAATATATAGACTACACAACTGGTATTAAATCAAGTGTCCAGCAAACATGCACAAATATGCTTCTGAATTTCTGTTGAGAGGGTTTTCTCAAGGTAACATTCTCTAGCAAAAGGAGTTAAACTGATGCCCCACTGCACATCAACACCTTTGATTTAGAAGGGTAATTTCTGCACTATGATTTCAAGGTGATTTTATATTTTGTCTGTTACAAGCCCTCCCAAAGACAGAATTTTGTCAGCGTAGAATACTAGTATGTAAATTCTCTAATAATAAAAGCTCCAAGACAATGTTTTCAGCTGTCATTTTGTGACAAGTGCCTAATTTGGGTGGGGTTTTTTTTTATTTTATTAGGGAAGCAAATACTAATTTGATATGCGAGCGCTATGTCACTGATCATAAACAGAACATACCAAATTTGAAGCGAACTCAGTGCAAGATTGCCTTCATAATGGATAAAACCTAAACATGTTTTCACTGAGGTCTGTGTTTTTTTCCTCTAGCAATTACTTTTCTGTAGTTAACAGATTTTAAGTGTTCTGAAATTCTGTTGCTGCATCAACTACTTCATCAGCATTTATTCCTCAAACCTAAGAAATTTTTCTTCACTTCTTACCTCAAAACTTACCTAAACTAAATATTCAACAATATTTACTGCCTTCATAATTACACCTCAGCTGCATTCCTCCCACACCTATCTGTCATCTGTGGACCAATTTAATCAATAGCGTTGTGAGATGTCAAAGTACTTGAGAAAACTAAACAAAGAAAAATACAAACATTTTTGTTCAGTCTCTTTTTTTAAAAAAATGTAAAACAAACTAGCAGTATAAAGCTACTACGTGCTTAGAACTCTACCTTCCTGACATCCTTTTACCCTTCTTGGTAAAGTTCATGATTTAATACAAGATACATATTTCTTATTCTTGTCCCTATTTCTATATGGCAGTTTTTCTCCAGTACTGCTTAATCTGAGTAGCCAGCCAAACTCTCTTAAAACAGCCATCAGCACTGAAGTGTTCCATTTTAAACAAACCCTTTGTTTGAAGTTCTTCATTTAACATTTCAGTCCCCATGATTGTCAGATTCATGCCATTTTGGATTAGTTTCTTCCAATGATTACATGACAGTTGATAGGTCATAGCTGGATGTATCACAATAGTTTTCTCATAAATGTATTTCCACAAGTCTCCAAAGTTCTTTAAAATGCTCCACTGTGGTAAAGCAAGTAACAGATTCCTACAGCGGTTGTGACTCAAACTTACTTGAATTCATGGAAACGTTATGAGGATTTGTGGCTTTATTTTTTAAGTGAAAAGCCATGCCTCTAGATGTGGTCCAGAGAAGTTGTGGATGCCTCGTACCTGGGGGTGTTCAGGGCCAGGTTGGATGGGGCTTTGAGTAACCTGGTCTAGTGGACGGCATTCCTGCCCACAGCAGGAGAGTTAGAACTAGATGATGTTTAAGGTCCCTTCCAACTGTAACCATTTATGATTCTAAGCTTACACTGCATTCTAGTTGACCATATAGCTCATTATTTTCCATATGACAAATGTGGTAAAAGTATTCTTTTGCCTTCAACAAATGTATATGTATGTACAGAAAGCACATGTGACTGCTTCTCCAGTGACAGGTTCACCATATACAATATTTCTGCACTTGCTTTTTCAGCAGTTCATCATAGCCTTAATTTTTAATAGAAAATGTTTCTTGCAAAACTTATTTTGAAGTCCTTACTCTGGCTTTTGTATAATCAGTTTTTGAGAGTAGTTATGACAGAGATCAGTATATTAAGCTTGTTTGAGGGTTCCCCCCACTCCAGATTTCAAGGTATATTTTTAGAAAATTTTTTTTATACATATTTATGTTTTAAAGAATATCTGCTTTTAAGTTCCCTGCACATCTGAAACCTGCAAGCCTGTCCCACATTGGTAAAAGCAATTTGCTTACTATTGGGTACAGCAAGGTGTGAGGATGCAGTGAGGGTGAGGTAATGCAGCAGGCAGAGTGGTGGCCTCACCAGCCAGTGGCCATGTTATCTAATCTAAGCAAGGTGAGCAGGGCAGCCCCGCCATGCTGTTCGGAACAGCTCTCCCTCCTGCCACCAGCTGTGCAGCCTTGGCCCTGGGCCCGGGCAGCCAGAGCCCCCAAACAGGGAAACGTGCTTGAGGAGGCCCTGACACAAAGGGAAAAATATGACCTTTGGCTACATATGTTGTGTGCTCTACTCTTGCTGCTCTGTTGCCAGTTCTTGGGTTTGTTGACTTATCCTGGGGAACTTCCCTTTGGCTCCAATTTCCTCGGGCCGGAGGTCAAGCTGTCAGTAGTATTTGTCAACTCACAGCAAAAGCAGAAAAGTAGTTACTTAAAGCAAGAAGTAAAACTGATACTTCAACCCCATTGTAGGCAATAACTGATCATGCTATTCAAGGGTAAACCCCCACATGTTTAATTTTTACTGTTTATCATCTTTTAATAAGGCATTGTGAAACAAGATAGACACAACCGTACCAACAGAGTTATTTAAGGTCAATGCCCATGAAAAAACTTCCTACTTCCAGGTTTAAAAGTATCCCTCCTCACAGCAATTTGCAAACACATGCCTAAAACGCACTAACTAAAATGCTGACTTCAGTAGGAGACAATTAGCTTCAGACTCCTAAAACTGAGTACATGTTTGGATCTACCAACTCTCACACACACAGGCAAATCAAGGTAGTTCTTGCTATTAAGTAAAACCAAAACAAGGACAGCTTATGATAATGCTACAAAACCTCACAATTTCTCTAGTTTTCATCTGCTTGGATTTTGCCCTAGAAACAATAATTTATAAGTTGAATGTAAATTTTGCAAAGAATAGAAATAATGCAACTTTTATAGTCTTTTTTTTTTTTAAAAAAAAGCAATCTCAGTTTGCTGTCCAAATTAAATGCTGCTATTGGTCCTCATATCTGAAAATATTCAGTATTATTGCTAATGACATGTTTATGCTTTATGCTTGGGACTCTGAAGTTGTCTACTGGTTGGAATGACACCAATGGATTATGTGGTTTGCAGTTAACATAATAAATGTCTATTAGTCCAAGATGAAATATCAGAAGATAATATGAATCCTGCCACTGGTCTCCTGTGTGTCCTTATAACGATTTCTTGTGGGAAAGATATGGAATGTCCTTAATTTAGAGGCAGCGTTCTTGAATGTGTCATTAATTCAAGCATGGCTTTACTGCAGGTTTACCCTTTAGCTGTACAATCAATAACCTCATGCTTCAGTACAAACTGGTATTTTTATACTTAGTGCAGCTGCAAATCTCCAGTCTGTATTTTCACCCTTTCCTGCACGAAAATGAAAAATCAAATCTGTAAAAGCACATTACAGCTACAGTTGTTACATTTTCAGTTTGGATATTATGAACCTGCGGCAGCCGCTAAGTAGATATCATGCTAGGAGAGTACATACTGGGAGTCAGACAGAGTCTAGGACTTGCTGGTACAGAACTGCAGACCTATCCGATATATTCCTCCGCATATCACTAACTCGCTCATTTGAGTCAAATTTATTATGTGCTCTCCAATTTCAGAAAGTTTCAGTATTTGGATGTTAGACAAACATATTGCAATTGCTAAAACTTTGGTTTTTTGAGAGATAAGCATAACTATAATTGTGTTTCTGCCAAAGTGTCTGAACTTGAGGCAGTGATAACATGGTCCAAAATCTGTCTACATGTCAGTTGCCTCATGTAAAAAAATTACTCTGCTTTTTGGAGACAGGTATAGATGAAGAGATTTACATTGCTATTACATCTGCTTTTGAGCATTGGTTAAGATTACTGTTCAATATTGCAATATACCCAATGTTTATATAAGCTCATTACTTTCAAAAAATCCTCCTCTGGAGGTGGGTATTTCCATGCCTGGTCTCAACTCAAAAGTTAATTTGTTTGGAAAGCTGTTGTGAAATACTGTTTAGCTATTTCTCAGAAGCAGGACTTTTGATGTGCTTCAAGAAAGAATAAAAATAAGAGTTTACAAGCAATTTCAACATTATCTCTGCATGCTCAGAAGTGCCTGATAAGATTTTAGCAGTTTAATGAATCCCCTAATGTGTTTAGGGCAGTGCAGTGACATGTTCCAGCCTGTCTTGGCAAACCCATGGAACAAAACACAGGTGCAAAAGGAAAAAGATAGATTTGTCTTACCAAAATAAAATCAGACTTTAAAAAAATGCAGATTAAAAACCAAATAATGCAAGCTAACACTCATTACTGAGGTTTGGGTAAAATTCTCAGCTGATATCTTCAGTTTTAGGTAGCTGAGAATGTGGCCTGTAGTGCTTACTGCTGGGAGTAGCCACATTGATTTCTATTATTTTACAGAAATCAATTGGACTACTCCCAGCAGACAGTGCTGCTCTTAGCTGTAAGCACTTACAGGCTCAGTCCTTAAGAGTCTATGTTTCTATACTATTTTTGTGCCATTGTTCTCACCTGTACTTCAGTGTTGAAAGGTATGTGTTTAGGCGAGCAACATAAGCAGAAATGTATGGCTTGCACGCATGCTGTACCATCCACCTGAATGGATTGTCATTCTCCTGAAAGACTATTAATCTCAATATGATGTCAACTTCAAATCCATAAGCACAGAAATTATTTCAATGGAGCAACCGTGACCAGTGCTGTCCTAGACTACATTAGGAAAATGAGTGGTGTTTTGAAACTCGTTTTTATATGCTGATTGTAACCTGAAAGAGGTTACATTATCTTTTTTCATGCAAGTACTGCCAAGAAATTAAGCCAGTGTATTCAAAACCTGTCCTTATAAGACATAGAAATGAAACTGTAGCCCACAGAAGGGATAAAGTTTTAGCCCTAACAAAAGGCTTCATCATAGTCAGATACTTTCAAGACCGCTGTGTTGCCTGGTGCTATTAAAGCCCCATGACTGCTATTTGTACCTACAATATCTACCTGAAAGTTACCATGCCAGCTTGAGCTACAGTCACACATTCATTCTGAACGCATGTACATCCTGTAATCATAAGGTCATAGGATAGCTTAGGCTGGAAAGAACCTCAGAAGGTTGCTAGTCCATACACTTGCTCAAAGCGGGATCAGACCACGTTGCTTAGGGCTTTATCCAGTTGGGTTTGGAAAACCTCCAAGGATGGAGACCGTGCAACCTCTTGGCAACCTGTTCAAATGCTTGAATTTCCTCATGGAGGAGGTTTTTCCTTACGTCCAACCTCAACCTGTCTGGTTGGAAGCAGGAGGCTTTAATGTTAATGACTCATGTAAAAACTTCTCCTTTTTTATCTCCATCCTCTTAAGGGGATCAGGACTTGTAGCATCAAGGCCAAATCTTGGGATCCACAAGGCAATCCAGCATAGCATGGATTCAGGAAGCAGGAAAGAAGCATATTTCAGGAAGGTTCTTATTTTGATTCACCTGCTAGACCTTCTGCCTATACATTGATTATATTGTAGCAGAGAAAGTTAAGGTATCTAAAATGAAGTATAAATCCTGAAGATAAAACTTCTTCATTAAGCTTTTCATTGTTTTTAGTGAAATCTACCACTGTCCAGGAGGAAGCCATGGCAAAGTCAATACATGAATTAATGCCTTAGAGAATAGGAGCACAGCTAGTGAACAAATGACCAACTAGTGGCTCAGGAAACAAGACAGACTTCAGGTCAATGACTACTTTCATCAATGTCTTTGGCAATCTATCAACAATTACTCATGTAATTGTAATAAAAGGAGCAACGAGGAATTGCTGTGATTAGCTAACCTGCTCACATCTTAGGAAGTGTACATCAGTTTCCCATCTTTTGTCACTAACCAAGTACAATTGCAAGCAGGTCATTTACTCTTTTATCCAACCTTTAACTGCATTGTTTCTGACTGTTCAGTTTTGAGATCTTCCCCTCACTTAGGATCTTACAAATTGTTTTACATAATGTAGTTACTCAAGGTTTGCTAAAGCACAGAATTATAATAACCATTGGAGAGGTCTTACACCAAGTGATAGCCAGAGAGTGGAAGAACACATTCTTCCTTTCCCTTATTTAAATCTAAGGATCAGATATCTTATTTTAGATACCTCAGTCTTCCCTGCTACAAATAAATCAATGCATAGACAGAAGGTCTAGCAGGTGAATCAAAATAAGAACCTTCCTCATGACTCAGAAGGAGCTGTGATAAACTTGTCTAGCGTGGGTCATTTCTTGTAATTCTTACATCCACGCACTGTCAGGATAGATTGAGAGCTCTAGTTTAGGAAGGGGAACAAGAAAAAGATAAATGAGAGAACTGTGCAGATGAAATGTAGTGGCACAGAACACAGGCAGAGATGGCATACCCATGGAAAGATATATTCAAAGAAACTGCCAGAGTTATGCAGCTAAACAGGTTCCAATGGATACAAGCAAAATGTTTTACTGTGTGACTTTTATGTCATACTTTTTCCATTTACAGTCAAAATAAGCTTACTGCTATTCCTAGCCTACAGGCAAGAGTAAATCAAACTGTCTTCCAGCTTTAAATCAGCAACTCTCACACTACAGTAGGATTTGCATTATTTCCATCGTTCCAAGTTAAAGCAGCCATTCCATGCCTTTTTATGATTTCTCATGCAACCATGCCACGTTAATCAAGAGCTATTTATGGTTTACATTTTCCCCCATAAGTAATATTTTTACACAGAAAAACCCCTTCTTTCACAGAATATCCTTGAATTTAGATTAGCACGAACACCCATCAATCATCTATCTAATGCAGTGGTTTAAAAGCAAAATAACTCTTGTGCATTATTAAAAGTGAAAGGAAAAAACCCCAGTAACAGCTGACAGTATATGTGTACACATGGACCAATACATTTGCATGTATGTGTAGATACATATATTATTTAGGTATGTTTATACAAAAGACTAGAAAATGGTGATACAATAGCAAATATGTATTCCTATAAATACAGCATGTTAGAAGATAAAAGTATCTTCTAGTTCAAATACCATCTTGTGTTACAGGATACTCTTTGTTGAAAACCCTGTTTCTCTCCATTCTTGCTATATACAAAGGTGCAAAAATAGTTTTTCTCTAGATAGCAGCTATGATGGATAGAAGGCTGTTGGCTAGTTAATCAACTACAAATGACACATTAGTGGCTATGAGAATATATAGCTATGACTGTCTTAAAATTTCAGCTATTAAAACTGGCAAGAAAAATAGAGCAGAAGGAGCTGGCAGTTAACAACAGCCTTCTGTATAGAGGATTACGTGTCCAAGCAGTAAGCTTTCTGCATCTACTTTCATGATTATGATTGACAGACAGAACACTCCACCTCTTTTCTATCTCCATATTACAAAGATTTTCAAATTCATAAGAATTACCCTAAAAACTGGTATTATGCAAGTATCCAGGCTGACTTGGATTAATTCTTTTTCAAAGCTAGATCAATGGCCTAATTATTTGTTCCATTCTAATTAAGAATTTTTTTCTGATTGTGTCTAGAAGTGACAACTTTTAGCAGCCCAGACCACCCTAATTTTTACAAACTGTAATTTTATTCTCATGGAATACTACCATAAGCCTCCTATATGATAAATACTGTCTTGTTCTGATGAAGTTTCACTGTTTTCTTACTGCAGTTTTCAGTGCAATTAACATACACAAAATAGTCATAAAAAGAAAATCAAATGACATTAAGAAAACAAAGTTGGACAAAAGGAAATAAAAATGTTACCACCTACTTTGTAGTGATTAAGACTGCATTATTTCTAGCAAAATCTAAAGTCTTCAGAGATCATGTACAAACTGGTTGTCAGGAAAATTGGGACTAAGTGACTTCAATTGGAGATCAAACAGCCATAAATCTAAGTTAGCTCTATGGATCAAAGGTTCAAGCAAATTCTAGTTAGTTCCAACATGTGGCTTATTTTTCAGAATGAAAAGAAATATTGCTGTATGCTAAATGTTATAAGCTAACCAGATGGCCACTTGATAGATGTCTATATTAGAGGAACCACACTGCACCCTTTCATATGATAAAAACAGAATGTGTGTTTCACTTGCATTCCAATCAATTTTAATTCATTTTAACCAGACAATACAGGCAACTAATGATTACTCAATTAACCTCCGAACACCATAGTAACCAATGAATCTCTAAGAAACATAATGACAAATGCATTCTGAACCAACTGAATAACATGGATCAAACAAACTGCATTAAAATAAAATGAAAGCAAGAACAGCAAGTTCCCAAAGCTTTGTATCTTCCCAGTTTCTTTTAATTAGCAAATAAATTGGAAGCACAAGGGGTGCATTTTTGTGTTAGTGTCTACCTAGTATCAAAGAATGCTATGTTTTAAAAAGCTGTAACTTTTTCCAATGTATAAAGCGTATATAATGAAGATTTAAGATGCATCTAGCAATATATAATCTATGAAACTAAAGCAAGTAAAAAGCAATTAGGTGAGCAAAATGTCTGCTGAAGAGACTGACGGTAGGTCAGACCCACCAGACTACCAAAGAAACAAACCTCAGGAAAAGGTTGGAGTGCCAGACACTCAGTGACAAAAAAAAAATTAATTAGACAAACAGTAGAGAGACCTTAAAAGAACTGAAGACTCTCCACTAAGGGCATTTAGTTCTGTGAGCTAGTTGTTAATACAGAAAGCAGTAGCAACAAAAGCTTTAATTCCCACCCCACCCACCCCCTGTCACTCAGCAAGGTGTACTAAACAAGAGTGGAAAAAATTAGCCTCTGCTACCACTAAACACATCATAAAAAAATAGATTTTAAGTCAATATACTGGGAATATTCCTTCCATTAACATACAATAACAGTGTTATGAAACACTAGAACTAAGAATGTATAACAGCATACCACTAAGTGGTTCATAACAAACAGTTTTATGCTACTTGAAAGTTTCCATCCTTTATTGTTTCTTGTCTACTACATCCACAAACTTTGAAAAAAATATTGTGTAGCATATCATATGGTATATTCCATGATAAGAGTACATTGGATCTCTTACACTTCTGCCTTCCATCCTGTATTATTTAGCATAATATTTATTATTCTATCAGAAAGCACAAAATAACTGGGAATAATTTTTTATTAAAACATTTCTGTTTTATAGCTTACCCACCAGGCTTTTGTGCACTATTCCGTTGCTATGATAGACTTTTTAAATGTTTATTATACTGAGAAATAGTTGCTTAACCAAGATTACTTTTACTAGTGCTTCCCCCATCCTTGCTCTTCAAAGTTTCCTCTAATGGCAAGACAGACCCATGGCAAGGGGCTGTTATATTTCAAGTGATTTGCAGAGAATTTCACACTAAAACATTGAACATAAAGCAGTCAAAGGCATGGGCAACACATTTACCAACTGGAGTACAGAATGTGTTCTTGTTTTGTAATTCCTGGGTTATACGAGGCACTACAAAATTCATACATGTCTATCTTAATGGCACAATTAAAATCGATGTAGCTAGAATAATATAAATCAGCCATGGAAAATCCTTTTTGAGTGTTTTAATTTCCTGAGGATGATATAAAGTGTTTATTTCCATGTAGAATGCAGCTGGGACAATTTGGAAACAAGCGAGAACAGACACAGTCATAGGAAGGGGAAAAAGCAATCCAGAGAGATAAATTCGAGTGAAAGGACTGAGGAAGCAAACAAATTTGCCTTGTGGGGTTAAGGACTCACAAAAAAGCTCCACAGACTTGAAAGGAGTGCTGTGATTTTTGTTATATGGACAAAAGACCTAAAGATTCAGTTGGAGTCACATCCCTTAGATATACAAATTCACATTCAACCAGGCTGAAATCACAGAGAGGGGAACATGTCAAAAGATGACAATATTTCTGGGCCTGAACATCTTCAAATACAGTGATTATGAGGAGACCTTAAAAAGTGAAAATATACATGTGTATTTACAAGGATTGCTCCCCTGCTGATTCCTACCACCATTAGGACTTCAAAACCTAAACAACCAAATTTAGAATTACAACTTAGTTATTTTTTCTGATAATAGAGACTTAAATTTCATCCTTCATCAAATATTTGTTGATTCAATCTGAATTCTGATCACCACTCTTAAAGAGCATGCTCTTCTTCCTTATCCACTTCCAAAATTTCAATGTGACAGCTTTCCAGCATGTATCTCTCAGCTACATAGCACTACTTCACTAAGTACATTCTTCAAATGGTTCATAAAAAGACAACACACAGTAACATGTTCTTACCTCACAGCTCCAGGAGTTTTCATAGTGACATTCTTCAGAGCAATACTGCCTTGTGGGTTAGGAAAATTAAAAAGTTCACACAAAACTGCATACCTTTTGAAGCCTCCAGACAGCGCAGACATCTGTGCATTTTGTGCCTTCCGTTTTGGCAGTTATCAGATATCCACCCAACTCGCTTGGAAAAAGCATAAAAAGTATTCTTTTAGAAACCTAATATGTAATAAGAAACCTAAAGTCTTCTTTTCAGGCTTCAAAAGAAGGTTCGGTCTCGGTTACAGAGCAGCATCCAATAAAGACAAATCTCTCCTACTATTTGCAAACATTGGTAACAGGGATAACATTCTCTATTTAGCCTCCTCCAGTATCACTGCAGGATTTCTGTCTAGAGTTCAAAAAAGTTATTAAATATTCATATTTTCTTCAGTTCTGACAATCAATCTGCAATCATCTGTTGACTGTACCTTACCATGTGACCCATCTGTACCATACAAAATGAGAAAGTTGTAAAATTGCAGACATGCTTAGAAAGGCTGAATATATTACTCTTATCTCTTGTTCTAGGAAAAGTCCAGCTAGTCCTTCCTATTCTCCCCTCTCAACTCAATACTATCCCATTAGAAGATTGTAGCAGTGAAGTCGGAGATTCAGGGTACTTAACCTACAGTCAGACTGTTGGTTCCTGCATAGACAGCTGTAGACTCAGAAGCAAAGATCTGAAAACATGCAAGAAGTTCATGTCTGAATGTGTGGGGACACAGAAAGGTGCAGTGGGACAGATAGGAAGTCGCCTGGCAAGCAATATGTAGTCCTTGCCTCAATGTACCTCTCTAAGCAACTTTTAAATATTCCAGACTTGCACTATCTCACCAGGACATGGAGTTGCTGATCCAGGGCTCAGAAAATACCTCTTTTTCTTGTAGTACTTCATGAATTTTGTGATTTGTTAGAAATCACGAAGGCAAAGAACATTTTCTGTGTGTCACTTGACTGTAGGAAATTACAGCAACAGCTGTGAGGAATGATAAGTGGATGGAACTCAAGAGGGCTTTTTTTCCCCCCCCTTACTATTTGCTATATACTAAGCTTCTACCTACTACTCCATACCACTTTTATTTGAAGATGGCTTGTTTGGGAATTTGAAGCATTTTTAAATGATACAGTTTCGTTTTGCAGCAGAGCAACTTACAGGTTTTCTGCTGACACATTTAAATTATAATCTATCGTTAAAATCATAGGTAAAAAAATTACTAAACCAGATCTTACCCCTACCATATGCAAAAACATGAGAATAATTTAGCATATCTCCCATACTAACTACTTCAGAGACTGTTCTGAAGCTGTCACTATGCCAAATTATCACTCTATTCCCTAACCTTATGCCCTATAAATACACATTTGAGACTAACTTTGAATTTCACACTAACTGGATAAAAAAATTATTTCAGAATCTCAGCCATAATGAGTCTGTAGCCATAGCACACTTGTTGAGCAAGTAGGAAAGGGAGCCTATGCCATAATTCAATGCCCTCCAGCCTAGACAGCCAAACACCACAAAGATACTTTGCATAATTACAAAAACTCCCTGAAGCCTGCTCTAAATTACAGTAGGAAGGCAGAGAAACTGCTGTATCAGGCAAAGCTTGCCACTGGGCTCAACTCCAGTTTGCTTTATCCAACTCTGCAGCGTTACGCAAATAGACAAAGGTGTTAAACTGGATACATGGGATCTGGCCATTCACACCAACCTATAGTCCAGCTTTGGAATATCCACGCTTTTGGGACATTGAGCAGCACACTAAACCTTCAACCTTGTGCAGCATGTAGGAATTATTTGAACACTGACAACTGTATGCTGCGAAGCACACCCGATACAGTCCTTTTGCATCACTTATGTTAGGTAGAGATGGGTCCCTAAGCTGAGCACCAGCTCTGCTGGAACAAGGCTACATTGCTGAGGTGAAGCTCCAGTGCTGTTTACAGTCCCCCAGATTTTGGCTCATCAAAACAAGAGAGCTGCCTTTTTCTAGAGCACAAATTAAACAAGGCAGCTCACCAAAGTCTAATTTAGTCCATGCACCTTACTTTATGCTACCCAATGAGAGCATAGAGGATTAATTTACTTCTCTATTCAGCATTGAGAGCAGTTATTGAAAACCATAATTTTTACTCAGGTCATCTTACTGCATTAATTTCCACAGTGTTGTCTTAAAACATTTGACACAGCAGTTCCTTGCATGACCCAAAGGAATGTAATAAAACCTGACTTTACTGAAAGTAGAAGGCAAAAGTCCTTATTCTTCTGTGAGACTCCCTAAAGAGAAAGCTAAAGGAACCTTCTTTGTACATTAGGTATTTGTTAATCAAGAGGATGTCACAACTCAAAATGGATACTTGCTGGTAAGATGCTAATAAGCGGCTGGGTTTCAATTCAACAAAGTGATTGAAACTGCTACACTACTGGGTGGTATCATCCTAAGTTTCAGTGCCACAACTTCTCCAAGAATAGCACTTTTCCAGAACTTTGTGTTTGTTTGGTTGTCTGGTGGTGTTTTGGGTTTGTTTTTTTTTTTTTAAAATCATTTATAGTTGGAGCCATTACTGACATTGAAATACCATTAATGGCAAAGGGCACAAATCTGTGTGGGTATGTTCACAGTTTCAATACATGCAAGCTTAAACATGTCTTGAGGTAAAAAAAAACCCACTATCTTAGAATTTTAGTATTACTCATGAGACAGCATTCCTTGTGACCAGCTGATGCACAGAAGTGGAACTGATTCTGCTAAAACATTGTCACTGGTTTATAGAAAGCAGCGAAGAGTTCAAAGCAGTGGGCAACAAGTGCATCAAGCCAAGCAAGAGAAAAATAGGGTAATCTTGAATAGACTTGAATTAATGTTTTGAGTCTGTTAAAAAAAGCCTGGTGGGTTGAGACAATCTGAAATTAAATACTCATTTTTCAGTTTGAAAATAAATGATATTAAATTTTGAAGACAAAACCTAAAAATTTTCTAGATTTTTACCAATGCTAGGTGTTTTTTTTTTAATTTATTCAGTCTTCAACTCTGTGCATGTCTTTTGTCTCTATGTCTCCTGGATTGTTAAAGGCGAGGGCCCCAAATTTTTATTGGCTGTCAACATATGTAAAAGGAGCTTTTCTTGTGGATTTTCACACCCCTTGCCAGTTTCAACTCAAGGTATACTTTGACTCTTGCAACTCCATCACTATACACTCAGGAAACATCCCCATATTCCTCCCAAGTAGCCTGTCACTACTTCCTGCTTCTGTTTACTTCCTTTTTTGCGTTTCAGGTGAGTAAGGAACATGCCCTGTTCATCCATGCTGCCTTTCTGCCACACTTTGTCAACCTTCTGCACATGGCAATGGATCATCCTCGTGCTCTGAAGAGGCTGTCCTTGAAGATTGCCTAGCTCTCCTGGACCCCCCTAAGCCCTCCAGTCCTGTTCAGCAGGAGATCCTGCTAAGATCCCCAAATAAGACAAAAGTGTACTCTCCTGAAGTCCAGCGTTGTAATTCAGCTATTTGTCTCGCACTCCCATTGCCTGACTAGCATCCTGTCACAGATAGGTTTCTTAAATGTCCATTTGTAGTAAAAAGACCTAGCTAACGTGAGCTGTTAGATTACAGAAAGAAAGAAATATGAAAGAAAAAACATATTCCTTTTTCATTTGCTTTTTCCACTCTAAGAATCTCAGACGTAATTCAATCCAAAAGTGTGACTTATGGGTTTTACATCCTCATATTTCTTCCCAGTACTACAAAACCTTACAAAGCAATAGAAAATACTTAGAAAAAAGATGTCTTTGAAATCAATTGAAGTCCTGGATGCTACAGAAGAGTTAAATTTTTCCAATAAATGTGTTAAAGAGGTGTGTCTATCAGCGAATAAACAGCAATTCTGCTTTGTACTGCTAATGAGATTCCCAGCTGAAGATCAGATTTCTTATGAAAGTTTCTACTTTTTGTTTAACATCTTAGTGTGTAGGCTTAATAATATCAGGACTTTATAATATAACTATCATACGAATAATTTAAAAACCTCAATTACTACTGCAGAAAAAAAAGAACTTTTTTGACTATATTTGATTATCTCTAGCTAAGGAGTGTGATATCCACTTCACAGTAGCAGTGGCTCTAGTTATAAGACAAGACTCCATAAAATATGCATTGACATGCGCATAGAAGGAAGATCAGACTACATTACAAATGCCACCTGAGAGGAACTATATCTTAAAATTTGACTTCTATCTAAGTTTAAAAAAACCCCACACATCGTCCTGGGATTAGAAAAAGCTACAAGGCAAACAAAAGCTTTTTATACAGTTACTCAGAAATAAGATGGTAGTTGCAACACTAGAGAGTTTCAGATTATGCAGTAAAATCTAAGTCATGAATAACTTGCTTACATGATTTTCTGAATAGAATTCAACAAAGTACAAGTGGAAATGTTTTCCTGAAACAATGTCTAAATGGATGTTTAGCACATTGTGATCCACAGAATGCTGGTGATTCCTGTGGCTGTGGAAAGTGGCAGACACTAACTTACCTTTGCAATAGATTTGTTACTGCTTAAATGTGATTCATTCTGAAGAGTTCATAAATATTGTCCCAAATATGGAGTGATTACACGCAAATGGAGTAAGAGATTAACTATAGCAGCATCAATTAACTGTAGAAGTGTCAACTTAAACTTAGCTGTTAGGAAAATGCAACTCTTTAGTATTAAAATAAGTAAATAACTACTTTTCCCCCCCACCCCTCTCTCTCTCCTTAAGGGCATTAAGCATTTTCAGCCTCAAAAAGACAAAGGAAGGAAAAGGTGATCTTCCTGCTTCTGCAGCCAGGGAGACAGACCTTCTGGGATATTATTACATGAACAAGTTAAGAGGAAGTCACCTAGATTGTGGATTCACTGTCTTTAAGCTATTCTACAGTATGTACCTCTAGGGATGATTTTATGTTGTGGAAAAGATGCAATAGCTTACACTTTTCTGAAAGTATGGGGATTTGTATTTAACAAAATCAAGATCACAGTGAAAAGCTAATTCAAAATTATATTTCAACAAGAAATAACTTCCCTCCTCCCTCTGCCCCCCCCGCTATTAAATTTCATTAATGTTACTTCACAATTGTTGTTTTAGGTTAAGCTTATCAACCACATATTTATCAAGTACTTCAAATATTTTTTAGCACACACACAACCCTAAGAGGCAGATACTGAAAATTAATCTTTGTGGGAGCAACCTCTTCTCCATTTAAAAAAATCCTACAAGACACTTCATTGAAAGCACCACAACACTGTTTTTTGGGGGGGTTTTGGCGTTGGTTTTATTTGTTTGTTTGGTGGGGTTGGTTTTTTTGCTTGAGAAGTTGAGAGAATGCCACAGGATTCCCCCAGAGTCCATCACTTACAAAGAAGCTCTTCTCTACATGAATAGAACTGTAAAGGTTCAGTAAGTGTTTTTACTGACCTTAGAGGAAAATTAGATTTATGTTAGAAACATTGGCCCTAGGATGTCAAGACAGCAAAAGAGGGATTTTATGCTTACTGTCACCATGTTTAGATTATAGTGAGAAACCTAGAAGTGTCAACAAAACAAAAAAGCTAGTTACAAGACAATCTATCTGGTTCTGAATTTTTCTGTTTGTAGTAGCATGTTCTCATAAAGAAATGCTTCCGACAGTCCTGAGATATTTTCCTTCTCACATCTATCATTCCACACTAAGTTTTCCCATAATTTTCCTTGAGAAGAGTCTTCTAAAACAGTCATCCAAAATCAGCACGTGAAACAATCACTCTTTTGCAGAGCTAGGCACCCATCACACCTACTACATTTAACAATTAAGAACATTAAGCATTTTACAGACTGTTATCTCCTCTTCTGAACTCCAGAAGTTTCCTTTTCTCATCCACTAAGAGACACCTGGGAGAGCATCTAAAAATAAGATTCCTTAGGTAAAACTACTTAGGGAATGTAATAACACCAACCTTATTTTCATCATGTTCATTTAGTTCGTATTACCAAAATTGAAAGATTCACTTATTTTAAGCTTACTAATCTAGTTGGCTATCTATATTTTCTTTAGTTTCTTTATAGGTATAGTTTTTTTAATGATCTGAAACCTATGCTAGCTTGGCACAGATCAAGAACTAGGAGTTTTCCTACTAAACATTAGCGAGTCACATTTTTTTCTGCTTCATATTTACTACTACCACTAAGGAGAATATATAGAGAATAATCTTTTATTTCCAGCAAACATGCAATTTTATATTCCTCACAGGAAAATGTATTTAAATAAGTCTATTCCTATTCAGCCTCTTTCAGGCTCTGCGTAGACCGCCAGCCATCTTGTGGCTAGCTGAGCACAAAAGAAACACTTATGCCTCCCTGGTGCAATTAATTAATACTATGTTTAAAAAGAGAGCTTCCCATTTCATAATATCCAGTAATTGAATACTAAACAGCCAAACAAGTACAACCACAGACCTTTCAGTCTGATAGATGAGCAGAGCCTCTTTGCCCCACACATTTCAGCTGAAGGTTTAGGTGAGCCCCACACTCCCCCAAGAACATACCTTCATTGCTGTTGAGCTGGCTGATCCCTTCTCCCTCTCACTGCAACATCCCCACATCCCATTCTTAACAAAACAATCCACTCTTAAAAATAACGACCCTGCGTGGGCTCCAGCTATCGACTAGAAATATGTTTTGTGTTGTTACCTGGCCAACAAATCATGCAAGAGTCTCCCTTTCTTCCTATGCAGACACTTTAGAAATATATAGCTCTGAAGTTTTTCATTTCTATTTTATCTGAAGCAAAAGTAGTAGGTTTTCTTAGAAGACGAATAAAAGTTCTGCATTACTCCATGAAACCCTCTGGGCCACATCCATCAGGGCAGGGTGGAACTCACCAGTGGGCACAGCCGGGGAGCCCCAGCCAGGCCAGTACAGCAGATGACCTACAGCAGCAGCGTCCAGCATGGCCCTGTAGTCTTCAGGAAAAGGTGCAGTAGGAAGTCAGTAGGGCCAAGAAGTAGGGCCAAGGCTGACCCAAGCAACAAACCAGAAGGAGCAGAACTAAGAACAGAGAGACTTAGAGCACTGCGTGGAAAGAAGGGGGAACCCTCCCCACCTGAGGTTAAATGGAGCTGCACCCTTGGGCAGCAGGTGTTGGGGGGCAGGTGAAGCCTGACAGGGCAATCAAAGCTCATTAGCACTCTCAGGGCAATGGAGGCTCATTAGTGCCCTCAGGGCTGGGGGGGTTCCTGCAGCTGAGAAGGAGAATTAAAGTGCCAGAGCAGGGGATTGCATTTATCCTACTGCTGAATATTAATCCATTTTGAAATTATCTATTTGGGAGTAAAAAAAAAAAAAAAAAAAAAGAATTAGTCCATGATGGAAGAACCACTGAATGACAGTTATCTGTTCTCCATCAAGAGAGGTGAAAGTTGTTAATTTGTCTTATTTTAATCAGGATCAAGTACATATGACAAACTGTTTCAAATCATTGCTACTCAGGGGGTTGATGACAGTCTCCCAGATACATCTGTTCTTTAGTTCATTATAAGCTTCCAAAAAAAGTAAAATAGATCCTCTTTCATTTGCTTAAAAGAATAAGTTCCTCTATCAAGGTATGTGTGTTTATATATATAAAAAGAATATA
>VZSF01001880.1:4215-17871 GCA_013398295.1 Chionis minor
CCCATACCCCGACGGGGCGGGTGGGACAGCTCTGGCCGTGGGGCGACGTGGCACCCAGGCGTGGGGCTGGCCCGGCTTCCTCATTCCCCCGCACAAACGCCGCTTTGTCTCGCCCGCCCGGCCCCTGGACAGGTTTGTCCCACGGGGAATTCCTCCCCCTGCCCTGAACCCCGGCCACCAGCCCGGGGTGGGGACTGGGGAAGCACCCCGATGTGGGGACACGGGGACAGAGCCGCTGCAGAGGCGCCGTCCCCACCGAGGCATCGCCATGGGGCAGAGGAGGGTCGTTGGTCCCCAGGGTCTGGCTCCAGCCCGGGTGGCCTTGTCCCCAACGCCCGTCCCCAGGGACAGGACCCCCCTTTCCTGCCTCGCCCCCGGCTTCGCCTCCGTGCCAGGGTGCTGGGAGCAGCAGAAAGGGGAAAAACAGCGAGCGGCGGCTGCTGGGCCCGGCCACATCCGCCAGCGGCTGCGTGCGATGGCACACGGCACCGGGGCCAGGCACGGTGGCCCTGAAGGCACGACGGCACCGGTGGCACCTGGCCCCTCGCCCTGCACGGCGGGGTGGGACAGGAGCGGGGCTGGGATGCGCCGGCAGAGCATCGCCCACCCCTGCGGTACCCACAGCGCGAGAGGCAGCCGGAGCAGCGAGGTGCCCGCCGCCGTTGCGGCGCCCAACGCGGTGCCCGGCACCAAGTAGGGTGCGTGGGGCTCCCTGCCCCTTCACCCCCCCGCTGGCCCCTGCACCTCGGGGTGGCTCCTTTCTGCCCCCTGCCCCGTGCCCCCTCCCTCGCCAGGAAGCCGCCCGCTGCGGAGGCTGCGGGCAGGAAGGAAGTCACACAGGGGATTTTTTGACTGTCTCCTTCGCTCGCAGCCTCTGAGCAGCCGCCTACGCAGCCCAGGAACCCTGACCTGGTGGCACAGCCCTGCCCGGGACCTGCTCCCCAGGGCCGGAGCAGACGGACACTGGCACGGCAGCAGGTACCGCACCGGCTTGGGGGGCATCGGGCCCAGCCAGGCACCGGGATGGAGCTGAGTCCTCCGGACCCACACCTGGGAGCAACGCAGGGCACGGGCATCCGGCCCGGAGCGGGTGTGGGACAGGCCGGGGAGGGTGGGTTTATCCACATGCCTGGAGAAACGCTTGCGTGCCTCAGTTTCCCTTCATCCTTCCGAGGATGGGTGACTCCTGGAGCTGCTGCGGGGTTTTACTCTGGGGAGGGGATGATGCCGAGGGAAATGCGTGGGGAAAGGCATGCGTGGGTCCTGCCCCACATCTGCGTCACAGCGGGGGGGGGACAGAGCCACCAGCACCCCAGTGCTGACCCCTGCCCATCCTTGCAGTGGCCGCCATGGCCCCGCTGGGCGAGGACACCCCGCTGATCGGGGAGCGCTCCTGCAGCCTCTCCTCCACCGAGACCGGCACCCTCCAGGTGTACCTGTACCACCGCGCACCCGCCCCGTGCAGCCCCCCCGGCACCACCGCCGGCCTCCTCACCTTCACCTTCGGCGAGTACACGGCCGAGGAGCTGTGCGTCCGCGCCGCCAAAGCCTGCGGTGAGCATCGTTCCCCAGCACCGGCGGGCTCGGGGCACCGGCTGTGCCCGTCCTCGGCGGGGGGGTCACAGCGCCCTTCTCCGTCCCCAGGCGTCCTGCCCGTCTGCCACCCGCTCTTCGCCCTGGCCACCGAGGATCTCAGCTGCTGGTTCCCCCCCAACCACCTCTTCACCATCGATGACTCCCGCAGCCAGGTCGTGGTGTACAGGATCAGGTAGAGCCCGCGGGGACGCGGCCAGCCCAGCCCCAGCCCAGCTCCCTGGGGATTCTCTGAGGGCTGATAGAGGCTGCGCCCTCCGGGGGGGCTGGCGCTGAGCCCCCTGCGCTCTCCCCATCAGGTTCTTCTTCCCCAACTGGTGCGGGCTGGGACAGTCCCACCGATTCCAGCTGCTGAACGACCGGGCCAGCCCCGTCCTGGACTACCCCGTCATCGATTACCTTTTTGCCCAGGTGAGCCCTGCCAGGCTGGCACCTCTGTCCCCAACACCTGGGGCCGCAGGTCGGGTCCTGTGTGGCTTCTCAGGTGTGTGATACACGTTAACCTCAGTGCGGCGACGTCCTTCACCGCCCTGGGCCATGCCGCCTTCCTCCTCCTCCTCCTCATCCTCTGGCACCCACTGGCCCCTGGCCACGATGCCAGTGGGATGTGGGTCCTGCTGCCCAGTTTGGCTCATGGGCCCCCCATGCTGGGCATGGGGCACCCCAGGTTGCTGAGACGGGGGTCGCCGTGTCCCCTGGGTGCCGCATGCCCCAGGGATGGTGTCGGCTCCGCTGCCCCCCAGGCAGCAGCAGGAAACCAGCACACGGGGCAGGATGTGACTCACGTGGGCACTGGGACACAGGGCTGGAGCCACCCCACCACCCCACAGCCAGCCCAGCGTGATGGGGGGGCCAGCAGGGGCCACCTTGGAAGCTCCTCTTGGCCTGGGGGGGACGACACCTGCCACAGCCTCATGCGTCACCGGGGCTCTTGGGGTGCATCAGGTCTCCTGGCTGCAGCATTCCCAGGCAGGAGATGCACCCAGTGCGGGGAGCAGGGGGCTGGCATGGGGACACCCCCCTCCAGCCCCTGCACCCTCCCCAGTCCCGCAGCGATTTCATCGGGGGACGCGTGGCGGTGGCGCTGAGCCTGCCCACGCAGGAGGAGTGCCTGAGCCTGGCCGTGCTGGACATGCTGCGCATCGCCAAGGAGAAGCGGCAGAGCCCGGACGAGGTCTGCAGCCATGTCAGGTGAGCTGGGGGCCCATGGGGACAGCCTGGCACCCATGGGGACAGCCCAGCGCCCACCACTGCCTCACCACCCCATCCCCATCAGCTACAAATCCTGCATCCCCGAGCCGCTGCGGTGCCAGATCCAGCAGCACAGCTTCCTCACCCGCAAGCGCATCCGCCGCCGCTTCAGCAAATCCCTGCGGAAGATCGGGGGCTGCCAGACGGACGGACGCTACCTGAAGCTCAAGTACCTGCTGGACCTGGAGCGGCTGCAGCGGCGCTGGGCGGAGGAGAGTTTCCACGTGCGCTCGCCGGGCTCTGCCACGGACATCGCCATCCACGTGGCCGGCGAGAACGGCATCTCCTGGAGCTGCGTGGGCTCTGAGGTGCGGGCGGGCGGCTGCATCGGGGGGGTCCCGTGGCGGTGGAGGGGAGTGACGTGGTGGCCAGTCCCGGTCCTGTCCCCTGCAGAACCGCCAGCACTTCTGCGACTTCCCCGACATCGCTGACATCAGCATCAAGCAGGCGAGCCGGGAGGGCGGCCCCGTGGAGAACCGCATCGTCACCCTCACCAAGACGGACAACAGGGTGCTGGTGAGGCGGGGGGGACACGGAGGGGACCCCCGGTGGGGCGGAGGGGGGGTCGATGCAGGGCTGACCCCCCCCACCTGGCTGCAGGAGGTGGAGTTCCCCACGCTGCAGGAAGCCCGCTCCTTCGTGGCTCTCATCGACGGCTACTACCGCCTGACGGCAGATGCCCACCACTACTTCTGCAAGGAGGTGGCCCCTCCCCGGCTCCTGGAGGACGTGGAGAACCAGTGCCACGGGCCCATCAGGTGGGTGCTGGGACCCCCCCTGCCACCCCCAACCCGCGGGTGATGGGGGAAGAGGAAAGCACTTGGGCAGGAGGCACGAGAGCGGCAGGCACTGGTCCCCATCCTGCTCACCGGCTGGGTGATGCCCAGGCCACCCCAGTCCTTGCCGGGTTTGGGGACACGTTGGTGGAGGGGTGAGCGACAGGGGTCCTGGGGGACCCCCCGAGGGGGACCAGGCTGCCCCCGACCCAGCCCTGCCATTCGCAGCTCCGAGTTCACGGTGAACAAGCTGAAGCTGGCGGGGAGCCGCCCGGGGCTGTACCTGCTGCGCCGCAGCCCGCAGGACTTCGACAGCTACCTGCTGACCGTCTGCGCCGAGGTGAGACCCGCGCCCACGCCTGCACCGGCACCTGCACCCGCACCCGCACCGGCTGGGGACCAGGGTGCTGGCACTGTGTGGCGTCATGCAGCCTCCCGTCCTGGGTGCTGCGGGTGTCACCAGGAGCGGGGTGGGAAATGCAGGGCTGAGACCTGCTGCTCGCAGGGACGGTGCCACCGGCAAGGGCCCTACAGGACGGGCACGGCCACGGAGCTGCCGTGAGGTCCGGCGGGGCAGGGGGGATGCGGGGTGGGTGGGGGGCTCCTGGGGGATCCCCGCGCCGTTGAGCCCGGCTCTCGCCCCGCAGACCCGCTCCGGCCAGGACTACAAGCGCTGCCTGATCCGCAGGGACGAGGACGGGAACTTCTGGCTCTCGGGGGTGGCCCGGCGCTTCTGCAGCCTGCGGGAGCTGCTGGGCACCTACGGGCACCGCGGGCTGCAGGCAGAGGGTGCCTGCATGCGCCTGGCTGCCTGCTGCCCGCCCCTGCCCAAAGGTGACGCCGCCGCGCCGGGACAGGGGACAGGGCAGGGCTGCGGGCACCCACGGCGGCCACATGATGTCACAGAGTGGGCTGTGTGACGTCACAGAGCAGGTTGTGTGACATCACAGAGCGGGCTGTGTCACCACAGAGCAGGCCGTGTGACATCGTGGAGCGGGCTGTATGAGGTCACAGAGCGGGTTGTGTGAGGTCACATGGCGGGCTGCGTGTCGTCACGGAGTGGGTTGTGTGGCGTCACAGAGCAGGCAAAAGTGACGACATAAAATGAGCCGTGTGACGTCACAGAGCAGGTTGTACGGCATCGCAGGGTGGTCTGTGACATCGCAGAGCTGGCTGCGTGACATCGCAGAGCTGGCTGTGTGGCGTCACAGGGCAGGCTATGTGATGTCAGAAAATGAGCTGTGTGACATCAGAGAGCAGGCTGTGACATCAGAGAGCAGGCTGTGACATCACAGACCCCCCTTACCGCTCCCCCCCAGAGAAGTCCAACCTGCTGATCGTGCGGAGTGGCTGCCCCCGGCCCCCCGGCTCCCCCGCCGCCCCCCGCCGCAGCCTCAACCAGATGATGTTCCACAAGATCGACCCCCAGAGCCTGACGCGGGTACAGGGGACGCCTGGGCTTGGGGGGGCCCGGAGCGTGTGGGCAGGGACCCCCCCTCACCAGCGTCCCCCTCTCCCGGCAGGGTGAGAGCCTGGGCCAGGGCTCCTTCACCCAGATCTACAAGGGCGTCAAGCGGGACCAGGAGGAGGACGGGTACTACCAGACCGAGGTGGTGCTCAAGGTCATGGACAGCAGCCACCGCAACTGCTCCGAGGTGAGGCGGGAGCAGACCCCAACCTGACACAGGACGGGAATCCCCACGTCCCCCTCCCTGAGCCAGCCTCTCCCCGCTCCCAGTCCTTCCTGGAGGCAGCCAGCATCATGAGCCAGCTCTCCCACAAGCACCTGGTCCTGCTGCACGGCGTCAGCCTTGGGAAGGACAGTGAGTGACCGTCCCCCTCGCCAGGCACCACCACAGCACGGCCACGGTGCCGGGAGGGCAGGCGCCGGACGTGCCCACGCCGTATCCCCCGTAGGTATCATGGTGCAGGAGTACGTCAGGTTTGGGCCCCTGGACCTCTACCTGAAGAAAAACCAAGGCGAGGGCAAGGTGACCACCAGCTGGAAGCTGCAGGTGGCCAAGCAGCTGGCGTATGCCCTCAACTACCTGGTGAGCTGGCTGCCGGCACGCGCCCAGCAGGGGTGTCCCATCCTCCGCGTGTCCTGCAGCTCCTGTGTGTCGGCATCCCACAGCTCTCCCATGTCCTCATCCCACCGCTCCCATGCATCCGTGTCCTGCAGCTCCAATGCATCCATGTTCTGCGGCTCTTGTGCATCTGCATCCTTCAGCACCTGTACCTCCATGCCCCATGGCTCCCACACATCCATACCCCATGGCTCCCGTATATCCATGCCCCACGGCTCCCACTCATCCGCATCCCTATGGCTCCCACACATCCATGCCCCATGGCTCCCACGCGTTTGCATCCCCATGGCTCCCACGCGTCCATGTCCCACGGCTCCCACGCATCCCTGTCGGTTCCACCCCAGCTGGCACCAGCTCAGCCCCGTGCACAGAGCTGCCCCATGGGCCGGGGCTGCGCTGACAGTCCCGGTCCCTCTTCCCTCCCCAGGAGGACAAGAAAATCACCCACGGCAACGTCTCCGCTAAGAAGGTGCTGCTGACCCGGGAGGGGGACGCTGCCAGTGGCAGCCCCCCCTTCATCAAGCTCAACGACCCTGGGGTCAGCATCTCCATCCTGGCCAAGGAGAGTAAGTGCCTGGGATGACCCAGGGTGTTGGGGGGTGGCCAGGCCCCCCCGGCGGGCGCTGAGCGGGACCGTCCCCCTCTCCGCAGTGCTGGTGGAGCGCATCCCCTGGGTGGCCCCTGAGTGCCTCAGCGACCCCAGGAGCCTGGCGCTGCCGGCGGACAAGTGGAGCTTTGGGGCAACCCTCTGGGAGATCTTCAGTGGTGGCAACATGCCCCTGAGCCTGTTGGAGCCCCAGAAGGTGAGGCTGCCCCATCTGCTGCATCCTGACCCTCCTGCCTCATCCCACTGCATCCCGACCCTTCTGTCCCATCCCACTGCATCCTGACCCTTCTGCCCCACCCCACTGCATCCCGAACCTTCTGTCCCATCCCACTGCATCCTGACCCTTCTGTCCCATCCCACTGCATCCCGAACCTTCTGTCCCATCCCACTGCATCCTGACCCTTCTGTCCCATCCCACTGCATCCCGAACCTTCTGTCCCATCCCACTGCATCCCAACCCTCCTGCCCTGTCCTGCTGCATCCGAACCCTCCTGCCCCATCCCGCTGCATCCCGACTCTCCTGCCCCATCCCGCTGCACCTGGACTCTGCTCACTCACCCGCTGCCTGGAGAAGACCACGTGCCGCCCAGCCCAGCCTGGGATTTCTCCGCTGGTCACACTGGAAAAGGGGCATCGCTGGGGGAGATGGGCACCCACGGCAGTCGCATGCGCAGCGGAGGCGGCTGCCGCTGCGTCCAGCGCTGCACAGACCAGCAATAACCAACCTCCCCCGCAGCCTTTGGGTGCTGCTCCGGGCAGGGGGTCTGCACAGCCTGCTGAGGAGCATGGGGGCACCCCACCGCCAGCCCCAGCACCCTCTCCTGTCCCCGCAGAAGCTGGATTTCTACCGGAGCAACCTCCAGCTCCCGGCTCCAAAGTGGACAGAGCTGGCTACGCTCATCGCGCAGTGCATGGAGTACCAGCCCGGCCGCCGGCCCTGCTTCCGCGCCCTCATCCGGGACCTCAACAGCCTCATCACCTCTGGTGAGCCCCGGGACGGTGGCAGGGGTGGGGGGACGGACACACGGACAAGCTCTGGACCCCCACGGCGCCCTCACCGCCCGCCTCCCCCAGATTACGAGCTGCTCTCCGACCTGTCGCCCACCGACGTGACGCTCCGGGACAGCTTCTGGGGGTACGAGCCCCTCGCCATGAGCCAGGACCCCACGCACTTCAAGGAGCGGCACCTCAAGTACATCTCGCTGCTGGGCAAGGTGAGGGGGGGCGGGGGGGCGGGGGGGCCCCATCCCCTGCACGCGTGCGAGACTCAGTGCAGGAGTTTCTTGCAAACCCCCCTCCTTGCCCCCCTTAGGGCACGAGGCGTCCCCAGCAAAAGCTGCCAAATGCGGCGGAGCTGCGGGGGGGGGCCAGGCGCTGGGAATAGGGTTGGGGGGGGGGTCTCTGGGTGCCCAAAGCACCCCATCATCACCTCCCATCCCCTCCCGGCTCTCCCCGGCCAGGGCAACTTTGGGAGCGTGGAGCTGTGCCGCTACGACCCGCTGGGCGACAGCACGGGGGAGCTGGTGGCGGTGAAGAAGCTGCAGCAGGATACGGCCAAGGAGCTGCGGGATTTCGAGAGGGAGATCCAGATCCTGCACTCGCTCCAGCACGATTTCATCGTCCAGTACCGGGGCGTGTGCTACAGCCGGGGTGAGCACGGCACGGGGCAGGGAGCGGGCAGGGAGCGATGCTGCCGGCGCCCGGCTCCGGCTCTGCGCGCATCCCAGCTGGCGGGTGACGCATGTGTGCGCAGGGCGGCGTGGGCTGCGGCTGGTGATGGAGTACTTGCCCAACGGCTGCCTGCGGGACTACCTGCAGAAGAACCAGCCCCGCCTGGACCACAGGACCCTGCTCCTCTACGCCTGGCAGATCTGCAAGGTGGGACCGCGGGGGCTGGCGGCAAAGGGGGTCCCGCTCTCCGGCGGGGAGGGGGACAGCTGGGGACGGAGCGATGCCACGGCTCACCCAGGGGGCTGCGGTCCAGCTGGGGTGAGCCCCGGGAACGCTACTGTCTCCCGGCCCCAGCGAGCGGCTGCATCCTGCACAGGGCATGGAGTACCTGGGGGCGCAGCGCTGCGTGCACCGGGACCTGGCCAGCAGGAACATCCTGGTGGAGAGCGAGACCCACGTCAAGATCGGGGATTTTGGGCTGGCCAAGCTGCTGCCGCAGGACAAGGACTATTACGTGGTGCAGGAACCCGGCCAGAGCCCTGTCTTCTGGTGAGGGTGGCACAGGGTGGGGACGTGGGGCTGCCGGCCTGGCCGGAGCCGGTGCTCAGCACCCTCCCGCCGGCAGGTACGCACCCGAGTCCCTGGCAGACAACGTCTTCTCCCGGGCATCCGACATCTGGAGCTTCGGGGTCCTCCTTTACGAGCTCTTCACCTACAGCAACAAGAACAGGAGCCCTTCGGAGGTGAGACCCCCCGCCTCCCCGGGGGCTGGGGTCCCGCTGCCCCCACCCCAGACCTGTTACCTTCAGGATGAGCCCCCGCTTGTCCCTGTGCAGCCGTGGTGGCCCCACGCTGACAGCCACATCCCCGTGCCCGCAGGAGTTCCTCCGCATGATGGGCACCGGGAAGACGGCGCAGATCATCTGCCACTTGCTGGAGCTCCTGAAGGACAACCGGCGTCTCCCGACACCGGCCGGCTGCCCCGTGGAGGTGAGAGCCCTGACCGGGCTGGCGGGGGTCCTGGTGGGGGTCCTAGGGGCCACCCTGCTCCCCTGGTGCCCCTGTCCCTTGTCCCCAGGTCTACGCACTGATGCTGAGCTGCTGGGCTTTCGCCCCCGGTGCCAGACCCACCTTCGGGGAGCTGGTCCCCAAGATCGAGGCCCTGCGGGACAGCCGGAGCAAAGCCCGGGGGTAGCCCCCCCTGGCAGGGACCCCGAGCACCCGCCTTCCTCACCATCACCAGGCGGCAACAGGCGGGCGCGTGGCCACGGTGATGCTTCAGCGTGCTTAAACGGCTGCAGGGCCAGCGGAAGAGCAGCAGCATGGGGGGACGTGGACCCCATCGTCCCCCCCGCGCCATGTCACTGCCTTTTACCCACCCCCCTGCCTGCCGCAGCCCCCGCCATGGCGGGATTTTGCAGCTTTCTAGTAAAGTTTGGTAAATGTGCCAGCTGGGGTGAGGCGAGAGGGGAGGCAGAGGGAGAGGGGGGACACACACGGGGAGAGGGGACACGCGGGGGTCCGGTCACTGTGGAGCTGCTGGGGGCTGGCAGAGAGTGGGGAGGGGTGAGGGTGCCCACGGGACGTCCCAGTGTGGGGATGTTTTCTCGGGGGGCGGCTCCCGCGGGTGCCCCCATGGGAGGTGCAGATGAACTTGTGTGCCCATACGGCCGCTGCACCGGCGCAGCCGCCACGGCTGCCAGCACCCAGCGCCCCGAGGCTCGGGCAGGCAGCGGCCGCAGCCCCATCCCAGTGGGCTTCACTCCTTGCCTTCCCACCGCCCCCAGCCTGGCGTGTGCCAGCGGCAGGGCATGTGCCAGCAGAACGGCACGTGCCAGCGGAATGGCACAGCCCTGTCGTTTCCCGGGAGGCCAGGGCTGCCTCCACCGCAGGTGAGCAGCACAGCCAGTCCCCCCCGTAGGGCTGGGGACAGCACAGGGACCCCCGGGGCAGGGGCTCCACTGGGGACAAATGCCCACCCCCATGGGGGTCAGTGAGTCCCCCCCTCGCTCCCCCCCTGAGCCTGTGCTCCCCCCCCACCAGCCCCTTCCTCCCTGCACCCCAGTCCCCTGGGAAGCTCCAGACCCCCGCTCCTCGTTAACATCACACGTTCGTTTATTGTCCCCCTGCCTGGTGCCTCGGGGCTCCCCTTCCCACAGGCGGGCAGATTTGGGGCAAAAGCAGGCAGAAGCGGGCAGGACGGGTGGGCAGTGAGGCTCAGTGGTACCCAGACGCTGCTCTGCCATCGCGGCAGAACCACGGCGGAGATGGGGCTCAGCCGCGGAGTCCCCAGGGACCCTCCCTTGCGGTGTGGCAGCACCAAGTGGCACCAGCAGTGGCTGCAGTGGCAGCAGTGGCGCCTACCGGGGCTGCAGGGAGAGCTGCAGCCCGAGGGACTCCGCGGTTGCACCAGCCTTTCAGCCCAGGTCTCTGTCCTCCTCGGCCACCCTAGGAGACCGTCACCTTCTTGCCGCAGATGAGCTGGGGCTCGTGGATGGCCTGCCACATGGCCGCCACCTCATAGGGCACGAAGCGGTGCACCAGCAGCAGGTTCTGGTAGTAGCAGGGGTCGAAGGGGTCGGTCCTGGCTAGCACCCCTACGCCATTGGTCCGGATGCCGGGGTGGGAAGCGGGCTGGAGCCCTGCCTTCTCCAAGCACAGACCCAGATAGACGTCGTCGATGGGGAAGAGCTCGATGTCGTGTGATTCCCGGGCGATGACGTGGGCGGTGAAGCCGGACATGACCATCCCGCCACCGCCGCAGTAGGGTGGGTATATGTTGGAGGCCATGAGCTGCGTGGGCACGAAGTACTTGCTGTTTCTGTTCCGCATAGGGCCGGTATTGACAAAGAGCTGCCCCACCATGAGATGCTGCTCCTCAGTGCCCTGGGCGGCCACTGCGAAGCGGACGACATTGTCTGTGTTGACAAAGACATCGTCGTCCCCGTTGAAGACAAAGCGGACGCCGGCGCAGCGCTGCTCCAGCCAGCTGTGGAAGAGCACCTGCTTCAGCGTCAGGTTGAAGAAGGTGTCCTTGAAGTCCCACTGCAGCAAGTCCCCGTGCTCCTCCTGCTCCAGCTGCAGCAGCCAGTTGAGCTTCTTGGTATCCCAGGTGTTGGGGGTCACCCCCACGAGGAAGATCCGGCGGATCACGGCTCCTTCAAAGGTCCTCTCCTGCCCCCAGGTCTTGCGGATCACCTCCCGCCGCTCATAGTTCGCGGGCGATGACTTGATGGCCAAGAGGAGGAAGACGTTGCGGGACCCCTCGGGCCCCCCACACTTGTCGGGAACGTCAAGCAGCACCGGGAAGAACCGGCAGTGCTGGTAGAGCATGAAGTCCTGCACGTGGCGGGGCAGATTGGCAAAGTCGGTGACGTTGTGCATGGTGGTGTTGGCCACACAGGGGGCAGGGGGCAGGGTGGGGAGCCTGGTGGCTGCCCGGGGGCTGGGGGGGGTGCTGCTGCTGGACCTGGGGACCGCGGTGAGCCACACATGATCGTCGTGGTAGAGCAGGTAGCAGAGCGCCAGGACCCCCACGGCAACCAGACCCCAGAGCTCCAGCCTGCTCCGCCGCAGGAACGCGCTCTGCAAGAGATGGAGAGCAGGCTTGGGTACGGACCACCCCCCGCAGCCTCCGGGCATCCGCACCCGGATCGATGCTCAGGCAAGGGCAGAGCATCCTTCCCTGCGGAGCTGGACCACGGAGCTCCCTGCGTGGCGAGGGGAGCCGGCGGCCACCCCCGTGCCGCGGGTGATTAGGGAAGCCGTTGGCTGCCACGCAGGGACTGCGGAGGCTGGGCAGGGCACCCTTGGGTGCGGGGCGGAGTCTGACTGCTCCAGCCGCACCGGGAAACGTGCAGCAGCCCCAAAGAGAGCAATAAACCCCTGGTTCCGGGATTGTCCTGTTCTCCTTTGGGAGAGCAAACACAGGGTGCGGCCCCGAAACCCGGTGATGGCCAGCAAGAGTGCGCGGCCCCCCGGGACCCGCCGGCGTGGTGCGCGGTACCCAAGGAGTTCCGGTCGGCTCCAGGCGTAGGGAGGAGGTGGCGGGGTGGTCCTGGGTGCAAGGAGTGCACCCGGGTTTGCTGCCATCAGCCTTCGCCTTCAAAGACAAAGCACCGGGACAGGGGTCCCCCGGCAGCACACGGGGACCGCGGCAAGACCCCAGGTGCCTCTCGCCCCCCGGCACCACACAGACCCCGGCCAGCAGGGGATGGATCCGGCCAGCCCTTGCCCAAGATGGTGGCTCCATTCTTGTGCCCGGGAGCGCCGGCGGGGACCCCGCTGTACCAGGAAGAGCCGTGAGACCCCTCCCGCGGCAAGACCCTCCTGAACCCCCCCCGGTACCTTGCTGCAGAGCCAACTTGGGGCCATCCTCACAGTGCACTGGGAGCGTTGCGGCTCGAACAGCGCCCGAGTCTCCTCTGCCTGGATCCTCCCTCTGCTGGGTGTCGTCATGGCACCCTTTGCCCATCCACCTGCCGCAGGTGGGGCAGCAGCACCCATGGGTGCAAGGAAAAAGCTTGGCCATACGCTGCCGGCTCCCCGCCTCGCTTTCCCCCAGCCCGGCAACGCCGGAGCCCCCGGGGAGTCACGGCACATCAGCCGAGCCCCATTTCCAAGGAGGAGCCCGGAGGCCCTGAGGACCGAGCCCCGTTTCCAAGGAGCAGCCCGGAGGCCCTGCGGATGGGCGTCGCAGAAGGAGGCAGGCGGGAGCCGGCGGGGGGGTTATTAGAAAATAAAGTGTTTAATAAAAGAGCAGCTCCTGCTCCCTTCACAGAACAGGGGAGGGCGGTGGGGACCGACTGCTGGGCAGCAGGAGACGACACGGTGACAGCCACAGAGCGGGGGGCTGGAGGGAGAGGAGGAGGAGGAGGAGGACGACGAAGAGGGGGCTCCCACCCTGCGGCACCCCCTCCCCGGCCAACCTCCATCCAGTGTTTCAAGTTCACACAACCAAGGGGGAAGCCCAGGGGGCTCGGAGGGTCCGGCGGGGGGCGGCTCAGGACCCCGCCAGGTAGATCCCTGCAGAGGAAAGGGGGGTGAGGAGGGGCTGCAAGGATGGGGGAGCACGTGCCCGGTGCGAGAATGGTCATGGCCGAGGGACCAGGGACTGACGCCAGCCCTGAACTGGGCTACCCGCACTCTCCCCGGGCTGGGCATCACACAGGGAGGGGGGAACGGAGCTTGGGGTGGCAGGGAGGGGACCCCATGCACCCCAGGGCCATGGGGAGCAGGGAAGGGACTCTGTGTACCCTGGGACAGGGATGTCACACACCCCAGGGCCATGGGTGGCAGGGAAGGGACCCCCCTGTGCACCCCAGGGAAGGGACCTTGTGCACCCCAAGGAAGGGACCCCACGCACCCTGGACAGCAGGGAAAGGGCTCTGTGCATCCCAAGGAAGGGACCTCGTGCACCCCGAGGCCACAGGGGAGGGGGAGGGAACCCCCCACCCCCCAGGGCCATGGGGAAGGGACCCCGCACCCCCCAGCTCTACCTGTAGCAAACCTCTTCTTGACCAGCGACATGCGGTACCCGGCGCTCGCCAGCTCCACCTCGACGCCCGACAGCGTGCTGCCCTCGCTGCTGAACTGGGCTGCCACAGGGCTGGGCTTGCTGGGCCCGCAGAGGGGCTCCCAGCTGGCCGAGAGCCGGCCACAACCTGCGGGG
>VZSF01001882.1:3195-35275 GCA_013398295.1 Chionis minor
TCCTCCTCCTCCTCCTCCTCCTCCTCCTCCTCCTCCTCGGTGGCTGGTGGATTGGAGGAGGGCCACGCGGCACGGAGGCTTTTCCTGGCACAGGACCCAGCCGCTGCCATCTGCACCCTTTGGACCACGTGCTGCGCTGAAGCCATGTGCAGGGCCGGCCTCCAAAGACGCCGACTGTTGGCTAGGCCAGGTTTGCAAAAGGCCTGATCTTTGGTTTCAAGGGCACCGTGGGCGCGCACGAGCGAGCGCTGGTTCTTTTGAAGTTCCATGTTTGCACGCGGACTGCGTGCATACGCATTCGTACATGTACCGGCTTCGCCCACCGAATGAACCCGAACAAGTGGGGAGGAGAGAAAAAAGCCGTAGAAGAGTCTGTCCGTTCTCCAGATCCCGCTGTTCCCACAGGACAGAGTGGAGAAGCAGGGACAAAAGAAGTTCTAGAGGGAAGATACTCTGTTTAAACAAAACGTGTTCGGCGCATTTTTAGTATGGCGAGACCAATCCAGGGATGGCAAAAGAATAAGGAAGAAAAAGCAGCCAAAGCAAATGTTCTTTTGCAGTAGCACGTAAAGAGGAATGCCAGACGCTCTGTTGACACTGATAAAAACTTAGTGTAAAGGAGATACAGCGCTTTAGTAAATGTTAATATTCAGTAGCAGTTGTGCTAAAAAAAGAGATCAAGCCTGCATTTGGACTCGAGAAGAGGTATCCGCACTTGAAAGCCTCGGTGGGATGTGTGTGGTCGATGGCACAAATTAATGTTATGTAGTTAACTTTCCAGAGATGGATTTGGTAAAAAAGATTGAAGGAAGATTGCAGGCACTCAGAAGAAAAATTTTATTTCACAGAGTCTGCCTTACTGCAAGGCCTAAAGATAGAACGACCAAGCCATAAAAGAGAAATTTGTAAATACTGGCATTGCTCTTCATCTCGGGCCTAACATCAGCATAACGGGTAGTTCATAAATTAGATTGCCTGGAATAATGCTCAGTGTTCGGAGTGCTACAACCTTCAGCCAGCCTTCAAACTACCTGCAGCAACATTTTTGGGAAAATCGTCCGTAACTCTCCGTGCCAGATTCTACCGAGATAAGGCTGCCGTGACTGCGAACGCGTGATTTGCAAAGTTTGAAGCTTCCTCGGCTGTTAGCTAAAAAGAACAGCTACCCGGCCTCCCCTTTGGATATGGGGATGTTTAACCTAGGTTGTTGTGTTGGCAATGACAGGGATGAAAACAAGAGTAGTTCAAAGGTTGGAGACTTGCTAAGAGTCCAGTACTTTGATCTACTGTCGGTGTTGTTATGTTTCTTTTAGGAAGCACATCCAGAGCCTTTATTTAACACTGCTACACACCACAGCTGGAGAATGGATCAGTAAATGAGAACCATGTTCTGGGAGTTTTACTTAGCTTTTAAAAAAACAGTGCTGAGCTCACCAGAATTGGGGCCCTCTTCAGCTCCCTACTGAAGTTGGGAATATTGCCTGGGGAAAGAGCGCTCAGGAAGGCTGCCACTAGGCTCTGTATTTTTATTGTTATTTTTGGATGTCAGGATTTTCTCTACCTCTTGCTTTCCTCATGACTTCTTTGTTGGCTAGTGAAGATCACATGTGGCTTAAGTAGCATCTGGACTTTGCTTTGCTGTTGCTGGGTTGTGTTGCGTTTCCCCTTGCCAAAATGAACCTAGATGGACTTCAAATGCGTTGTGCTGCCTGGATGCTGTGGGGCCCGATCCAAAGTCCACTGGAAACACTGACACTCACTTAAGTGGCCTTAGGGGCAAGTGCAGAATATCCTTTGCTTGAAGTACAGCCTGGGTCCTCTACTGTAAAGGAGGGTCTCCTAAGAAGAGATGGCAAAATAATGCTTGCTTAGAAAATAAAATCTCCGCTAGTTGGCTTAACGAGGTGAAGGCTGTGGAAGTGTTTGTAGATGAGCGTGTATGTGTTTGCTCCAGAAAGAGAAGGTTACGCTGCAAGGTGAAGTTGAGGGGAATTCCTTCTAAGCTCCCTCTTCAGTTGTCTGGCTAGTAGAAGTGGATTTATTTGATTTGGTTTAGTTTTGAAAAATCCATTTTCACCAAAGGATGTCTTTGTGCTGTGGTAGGTGTGGGAGAAAAAGCAAAAAAAAAAAAAAAAAAATTACCAGGGGTTGTTTGAAGTTAACACATAATTGAGCTTAATGAATGGGGCTTTGGCATGGCTGAGCAAGGCAGGGAGAGCTCAAAAGGAAGCAGGCCTCTTTTGGCCCAAGTTAAGACCAGTGTTGAGGGAGAACTGCAGCTCTATACAAGCATAACAATGAATAGCAACAAATATTGGAGCTTCAGCATTTCATTATGTTCCTCTGGTTATCAAAACATACCAGGCTCCTTTTATATTATTATTATTGCTATTATTATTGTTGTTGCTTTCCTCCTCGGATGGAGAAAGAAAGATCCCCCTTTGAAACAAGCGTGTTACAATTCTCCTATTCTCTGGCCTTTATAAAATTGGAAGTCTCAAGGTATGTGACCAGTTGGAACCTGTTGCATCTTGCAGCAAGTGATTTATGTTTGCAGTTTTGATTTGCCTCAATGAAAAGATTTTCATTCATAGCCCCCAGCTCTCCAGACGGATGGAATTGCTGCTCCATTTAAAAAGGAAAAGGGGTGACTCGCCTTGTTAGGAATTTTTTTTTAAAGCGCTGCAGCGCCTATATGCCTGCTTTGTCCTCCCTTCAGGGTGGCTGGCATTCTTCTCTCTCCTCCCCCTCCTCTCTCTCTCTCTCTCTCTCTCTCTCTCTCTCTTTTTAACAACGCTGAAGTTGTTTATTCTTTTTGGATGAAGTCTCAGATAGGCTACTGGGGATGTGTGCTTCAATTGATGGGGCCCCCTACCCCATTGTGGCTGTGTCAGGTCTAATTCATCTCACCGAAGCCCCCTTGTTCCTGAGCGCTCAATAGCGCAAGATGAGGCGATGGAGGCTGACAATGATGCCACACTCTTCACTTGGGGGCATCCAATTACAGGCGAGAGGGGCCCCCTGATTAATATGCTGAAATTAGTGGCCTCTGCCACAAATAATTCCTTGTTGAGTTGCAACAAAAAGGCAGTCCATGCTGCTTGTCTGGAGTGGTTATAAGGACAGACACAAACTGGTCATTTAAACTTCATTATCACTTTTCCACCTTGGAAAGAATGAGGGTGTGACTATGAATTCATGTTCTTGTTTACTGCTGCATTTAAAAGAAGAACGCAAATATTAATCCCAAACGCGATCCTGTCAGGACAGACTCATTAAACTGACACATTTTGGTCATGTTCTGTTTGTGGAGCTCAGTAAACAGTGGCGCAGAGGCGCTGCCACCATACCCCTCTGAGCAACCCAACCTTGGTGGAATTCATGCTTGCCTACTGAAATCCCCCATTCCTGAAGTCTACCTGCAACTGTCTATCAGTATTTCAGTGAGGGGACTGGCTTTGGAATGTGCATGGTGTCAATAAGCAGTCTGGAATACTTTGATTTTTGGGAGTGACAGAAGCTTGCAAGAAGGTGGTTGCGTTTCTATATCCACCTGGAAACTGGCAGATCAGTAAAAAGGGATAAACTAAATGAATTTAAAGCATGGTAACGTGAACGAGATGACTTTAGAGCAAGCGTGCCTTTTCGCTGGCGGGGCGTTGCAAAAGTCTGGTCACAATTCCTCGTATCGGTTTAATATTGATGATTCATAGAACGATGGGCAGAATGCCCCTTTGAAGGTGGGTATTGGTCTGGGCTACAATGGAGTGTCAGAGGTACAGGAATAGATTCGGAGAGAGGACTTTCCTAAGAGTCCCGGAGCCTTTAGTTTAGTTTAGTTTAGTTTAGTTCATTTACACAAAAGTTATTTTATCATAATAAAGTAGATGCATGTATTAATAGTTGAACTGTTCCACTGAGCCCTCTAAGCTGTCCAGTCCTTTGATTTCATTCAGGGGTTTGACAGATGGTTTATATTTTTTCAACCCAGAGGAAGTTGTATTCTGATAAAAGCTGAAGGAATGTATCTCAGGTTCTTGCGTATAAATGTGGCATTTCCCTTTCTTCCTCACAAAATTAGACGTTTACTTGTGCCACTTACTTC
Organism: Chionis minor; assembly: GCA_013398295.1. NCBI lineage: Eukaryota > Metazoa > Chordata > Aves > Charadriiformes > Chionidae > Chionis > Chionis minor. The sequence goes on from VZSF01001882.1 coordinate 7,301, forward strand.
CTTTGTTTCTGATTCTCCTCCAAGGTGTACACTGCCACGGATCAAACGCATTCCTGTTCAGCAGAAAGAGTCTTAGCATTAAAATGTGGATTATTTTATTATTAAAACAACAAACCAAAAAAACCAAAACCCCCAACAAAAACCCAAACCAAAAACATGCTCAATGGCAGAGATAGCCCCTGAAGGAATCATGGGAGTGGCTTTGTGGAGAGACCTACAGCAATGCAGTCTGGAAGGGGGCCCAGCCTCTTGTCAGCATGGTGTCACATCAGAATGTAACTGATTGTCCGCCAATTCTTGGGACCCCCGTCACTTAGTTATGCCACATTTACATTAAATCCCTGTTGCCAGGATGGATGGCAGCCACTGACAAGAGACTAGGTTGAAACAAAGCATTTTTAAGATGAAACCTTAATTTAAATATGGATTATCTGCCTCCTGACAGGGTTAAGCAGTCTTTCTCTTTCTTTCTTTTTGTTGATGTTGTTGTTCATGAAAGCTATATTCCTTTGAATGTCAGTGCAAAGGTTTCTGCTCTAAAGGGGCTGGGGACTCCTTCCTGGAGTGCACCTAGGATCTGGGCATGCGAAAGGCTGCAGAATGCGAACAGGTTTTCTCAGATGTATCGCGCCATTGACCCCACTGGCATTATTCACACGAGTAAAGTATTTTAACATTTGAAGAATGGGGGCCCTGCTTATGATAAAAGTACCTCGGGGTGATGAATGGCCTCCCAGGCGTAGTGCAAGGAAGGGCTACTCACTCAAGTACAGTTGCTCTTGTGGATAAGCGTTTACAGGTTCGGACCTGTAACAGTTTAGAGCAGGAGCCACCTTTCTGCTCACAATTTTCCCTGCCTTTTCGGATGCAATAGTTGGCAGCTGAAGCCATGCTGGTAGAAGCGCGTATGTGTATGGGCAGGCTTCTCCTAAAGCAATCATTTCAGTCTTTTTTTTTTTTTTCTCTCTCTCTTCTTTCTTCATACAGATATTAAATTTATTTCAAACCCACCTTCCATGATCGCAGCTGGCAGTGTGGTAGCAGCTGTGCAAGGCCTGCATCTGGGGAACACTAACACTTTCCTCTCCTATCAATGCCTCACACATTTCCTATCACAAGTTATCAAATGTGATCCGGTAAGTGACTCCTTCTCTTGGTTGATCTGCCTTAAGAGTTTAAAAATGAATGCCTGTTTACTGCATAGTGGCTAATCTGACAGTAAATCTTGACAAAAGTCAAACCTCCGAGTGGGGTTTTTGAACATGTTCTCTTGTGCCCGTCCTAGTTATGTCGCTGTCATTATATCCATTAATAATCGGTGATTACGCTGCTGCAGTTTGCTGATAGGAATGCTGCATGCAGCTCTGATGTTTGTAAGAGAAGCGTATCTGACCGAGCAAAGGAAACCCTGCATCCATCTAGGATGTTGCAGAGGCTGTGTTGGCTTGTAGGTAATTAATCCAGGAGTCTATGTAAAACAAAACTTTGAAAATAAGAGGAGGAAATAGTTACCGAGACCTCGTGGTATCTCTGACCTTATCTTTGACCATTCTCGAGGCCTTTTATTGTGCCAAGTGGTGTGAAAAAGCCCTTCTTAAAAGAGTTCTAATGATCTAATTTGGTTTATTACGTGCTAGACCTGCACAGTAGCTGGTATTGAATTCCTTTACAGAACAAATGCTTGTCCCACGACTTTCTGACAAGGTAGATGGTCCTCACAGGACTCTCATTTTGCCCCGCAGCTTCCAGGAGATGCACATCAGTAACTAGTGAGCAATAAACCTTTCATGAGTGAATGAGCCAGGAAGGGAGCCTACAAGGAAGACCTAAAGTCAATGATCCATGTCATAATGGTGTGTGAAGTTGGGGCAGAGTTGAGCTTTGTTTTGTAACAATGTGGAAGACCAATAAATAGATGCTTTAAAAAGGTTCTTGTGAGGTCTCCAAGCGCTGGACAATGAGTCAAATAAAGACAACTCTGTGGTTAGCGGCAGAATCTTTGAGATGCTGTTAAATTATTTTACATGTTAATAATTTAAATACATAGAGGACTGTACTAGTCCAGACACTGCAAAACTAGGTTTGCGTAATTGGACTTTGTTGACAGGATTGAGCGATTTCTGGAAAGATGAATGCATCATCATTAATTATTCACAAAAGAATATTTTACTTTTGATAGACTATGTGAAACAATTGCTGACAAATATGATACCTCAGCTTATGATTTTGGTCACCTTAACACTGCCTCAGTATTGAGAACTTTATTTTTGCCATTTATATTACTGCCGCTGAAGTAATATGCATCCAGTGCTGAAACGTTAAATACTATAAGAACTTTAAATGCTGAAACAAAACGCTGCTCAGTTTGGTATGTACATGTAATGCTTTTAGTCAGTTTGTGAACAATGTAGACATTTCAGTGTATGGTTGGCCATTATCCAGTGCAAGATATTTGAAGCAGGTACTGAGGAAAAATACTAGAGTTGCTATTTGTTCTTACAGTTTCTGATGCAAACAAAAACATTATTTTATCATTCCTGATACAAAGCATTGAAGTAGATTCTCTCACATCTTGGAGAACAACAGCATGTCCTTATGTGACTCGACTTAGTTGAAGACAGAGCTCTTTTGAAAGAAAGTAGTTTTAGCAAGGAGAATCCTTGCTTATTTCTTTTTTATTGTCCAGAGTCATTGCAAGGCCACAATCTCTATAACCTGAATTTAAGAGCTTTAAAAGGAAGTCACTCCCCTCCAGCTTTCATTGCTGAATATATTCATGTGGTAGAGCAGCTAGAGGTAGAAGGCAGGTTTTTTTGTATAGGTTGCTACAGAAAATAAGCCTCTCAGAATTATAGCTACATCTATGTATATTATGTTTGTAATGGGAGAAGGAGACAGCAGTTTTCAGTACTAGTGCTTTCAATAGAGAAAACTGTCTTCCTACTAGCATGATTCCTCTGCAACAGAGAATTTCCCGTAAGACCTGCCCATGTAATCCATGGCATCAAATGCTATTCCTGTTATTTCACTAGCATGTATATGAAGTTTGTTACGCCACCGTGAGGGTTCCCCTTGTCAGACTGCAGAAATGAATACGCTTTATATTGGATTGGCCTGCAATATTAAGAGCGTGCATTTATAACATGGCTACCATTCTCCCTGATTATCTATTAGCTAGAGCAGCTGGTCTGTTGGATTTCAGGTTATATAATTACACTTTTTTACCTTTAGTCTCAAAGAAAGCTGAATCTAAAGTAAAATGAATATCACCTGATTGGAATTCCTTTATGGTTCATGTTTACGTTGGTAGGAGTCCAATTTCCCATTTTGCCTTTGATCAGGGGTAATTAGAAGTCAGATAATCACAATTAGAAGTCTTGGGCTGTCTTCCATCATTCTATTCTTGACCCCATCATCCAAACAGATTGAATTTTACCTGACATTCATTTCCAGGCCAGAAATTTGCTAAACTAGATTAGATTGGGTTTCCATGCTGTCTGTTAGTACATTGGAATTCGTCTCCTGCCTGCCCCTACTCAGAGGCACCTTCAAACATGTGCTCGTTATCCAGAACGGGTCAGGCAGTAACAAAGGATTTCCAAGCAGTTTCTTTTTTGTTGTTGTTTGTTTCCTTTCCTATCTGACCCTGGAGTCTGCTCATGTCGCTGTGTGTGTTAAAGGTATTTGACCACATCAGTTAAGCTAGCAAGTCTTTTTTTTTTTTTTTTTTTTTTTTTTTCCACTGAGGAGCTTAATTAATCCAGGAAGGGTTTATGACCTTGAACAAACTGTGGGCATTGAAAATTTGGGTAGTGAAGCAGAAAAGTTGTTGGGAGAAGTTATCAGAGTAATGCACAAGTTTTGTATTTGGTTTTCAGTGTTGAGAAGTACCGAGAATGAAAAAAGCTTTGGTGAGGTCGTTCACAGTGAATGTTCTATTTTGCAGTTATTTTTGCTAGCTCTAATACATTCCTACAGACAAACTATTCATCTAATAGTTATCTGTGTAAGAAGTGATTTGAACAAAAATGCCTAAAACATTAAAAAAATACTGTTCATTCAGCTGTAGCTTAAGACATGGTCTGTTCATAATAAATTGTAAAGATTATGTTTTAAAAACATACAGTTACAACATGCTGTACTGTGAGAATCTCACAGGAAAAAAGAAATCTGTGGTCAAAAATTACCTTTAAATTACATAGTCCTATGTAATTATTCATGACTGGACTCCAGAGGGAGAAGAATAGGTATTTATAGAAATTCTTTTGAATGGTTTAAGTTTTCAGAGCTCAAGCATGCTATATGCAAATGGTAGGATTAAAAAAAACCAGCAGCACAAAAACCCCACCAAAACCCACAAAACAATCTCCCCCCCCCCCCCCCCCCCCAAAAAAAAGCAAAAAAAAAAAGCAGAGTTCTTTTTGCTCTGAAAATAAATGGGCTTTCAGTTTGGAACACTGAACATGCTACCTTGTTAAAAACAGAGTGATCCTCAAAAGTGCCTGGATTTGTAAAACTGAAAATACCGAAACCCGTATTCGTGTACTGCTCTTTAGAACCTCTAATTCCAAGTGTGACTGAGGTACGTGGTACAGGATATTCAAGTAGAAGCCGTACAGTCAGGATTGATCCGTCATATCTCCAGAAGGGGTGAAAGAACTTCATAGAGACCTTATTGTGAAGGCCAGAGGTATGCAGGAGCCAAAGGCATGATGACTTTAGGATATGAGGCGTTTCTTTTTGTCATTTAAAACGCTGTGTGTCTCTGTCAAGAGGAAATATTACACTAGGGTTTAAACCAGAAAAGGTCATAGGTTATGTGTTTTCAGTGAGCTGTAACTGATGGTCTGATCTGCTTAGAGGTAGGATTAACCTCCCTCTCTCTCAGAAAGGACTTGCAGAGAATTGTTTGCTTGGGTTTCTAATCTTATTTTACCCCAAATGCCATGTGCCCTTATTGGTGGCAGAGGAGATTCTTGTGGTAGTGGAATCGGTGAAAAGCTGGTAGATCACACAAGAAGCCTCTGAATGAAGGCAGAATTGAAACTGGGAAATAAAGAAAACAGCAGGCAGGTCACCCTCTCAGGAAAACAACATTCATTCTCAGTCATGCACATCCTAACACTTTTGACGGCAATTTATCATGGAAGACTGGGTTCACCGCAAGGGCTAACACATGTCATAGGTTAAATCAGAAAAGGCAATACTGAAAGGAAACTTCAAAGTCTTAATACACAGAGTTAAATATGTTGGGGGAAAGCTTACGATGTTTGTTATAAAGATATGAGTAAACAGCATGCTGGAGGAATCCTGGCCAAATGTAGCGCGATTGTTTTGCCTATTTAAGGCACCATTTGTATCGTTGCAATGGCTCTGAAGAATACAACCATAACTTGCGGGAAGTTGAACCGGTTGAGCTAACAGGCCTTCTCCAATTCTAATTGCTGTGGATCAGTAAGTGGAATTGGATATATCTACTTCATGGTATAGTTTAGTGCCTGGGGGCAGTTACCTTTCCCCACAGGAGACGACATCCTGCCTGGGTGCTTTATGCTTTTAATCCGTGCCGAAGTCTGTGCAAGCAGCGAGGCCCTTGCGCCCTCCTGAACACCGGCAGTAGGATTGTGTGCGTGTTCAGCTCCGAGAAAATGTTTTTGAAGCCAGGGAAAGAGACCTCAGCCTGATGGAGATTTCAAGTTGAACACGGTTACAAGCTGAAAGCTCGGCAGCACTTTATAATGCACAGTTACGAGGATGCTTAGTGGTGCTTCTGAAAGATCTCTCCATTTTGGGGTCATACAGAACATTTTTCTCTTCAGCTGCTTTCTGAGTTAGAAATCCGTTAGCTAACTTGAGCTGCCCACTGCTGGACACAGCAGCAGCTGGCAGGCAGCTGTGGGCATGTGTATCTCAACGTGTATGTGGCATTTCTAAGGTCTTTGTATTATTGGAACTCAGCCTGGGAAAACCAGTTTATGACCATCACTTCCAGTAGACTTCCAGTACTGCCAGAGTGTTTCTGTGGTAAAATCAGGAATCCTTACGGCATCACCAGTACTTGGACTGACTCTGACTCCAGCCCAGTTTTGTGTCTTTGCAGCTCCACTTGTTTATTTTGATTGATTCACACTGCTGTCCAGTCAGACCGTTGCTATTTTTTCAACAGGTATGAAGGACGGTGAGGTAAAAGGTGGTACGAATGGACTTTTACACAACTGCCGAAGCGTTAATAGCACGGGCAGAAAAGTAGTAGTGCGAGCTGTAACATCTTCCTGTGTCAGGGTCCTGCCTGGGTTAGTTACGACACGTGCCATTGTAGTGGAGCGTTGTTGTAGACCTCTGGGCTGAGACTACCCACGAAAAGGCAATCGTGGTTTGTCCAGAGGACCATGATGGAGATGCCTACCTAGGCCGTTAGATACAAGATGGTAAGAGTTGGTTGCCGAAGTCTGGATCCAGGCTAGATCCCTGCAGAAGATGGGGTAGCTTTCACTATTCAGTGTTCCTCTCGCTCTTCCCACACTCCTTTCAGTCTGCTGCCCTCCCAAATAACGTGATAATATTTCTCTTGCTTTTTCAAGAACTGGTATTTGGTCTGTGATCTTACTGTTTTTCTAAAGGACCCTGGGTCTTTTTCTCCTTCCATTTAATCTTCCCTAGGATTGTTTACGAGCCTGCCAAGAACAGATTGAATCCCTCCTTGAATCCAGTCTACGTCAGGCACAGCAGCACAACGTATCTTCAGAAACAAAGACTGTAGAGGATGAAGCAGACCTTTCCTGCACACCTACTGATGTGCGAGATGTGAACATTTAAGAGGACTTCTTGTAATGGGTTTGCTTGGCGAGAAAAGCAGACAAAGAAAGGGCATCTGAGAAGGAATCGGCATCAGGATCTCCCCCCCAGAAACCCTTTTCTCCAGGACATTTTTATACCAGAAGGGAAAACCAGTCTTGTTATATTTTTCTTGCTCTGTCTCCCTTCCATCTGTGACTTCAAACAAACAAATAAACAAAAAATACCCCAAAAACTGTCTTAAAAAAAGAAAAAAATAGTATTTGCATTACCCCCAGGGGTTTGTGCTACAAAAATAGAGGATTTTATACAATAATAATCAACTAGTTTTTATATTAAAGTGTTCTTGTCTGTATGTTGTAAAAATAGGCATTAACACACAAAATGTCTCCAGGGGAGGTATTAGATTTGATTTCTTACATACAAAAGCAACCAACCAACCATTTTTAAAGTAGAAGAGGGTTTTTTTTTTTTAGATAGCAAATGAAATATTCTTTTTTTTTTCTTTAAAAAGCATAGCTTTAACGCAGTTCTAGGCTTTTCTGTATCTTGCTTGCTTATGCATTTAGTCACTTTATAATTCATCTGTAAATGTTTATTTTATTTTCTTAGGGTTTTTTTTTATCCTCTTCACCTTATAAATGGTTAACGTAACCCATAAGTTAGTGTATGTTAGTATGCAGCATTATTATATGTTAATCTTTTTTTGTGCCTGTGGATTGCCTGTGCATAAGGCATTTGTAGGGTTCCAGCTTAGCATTGTTGGGAAAGGCCAATGTACTACTCATACGATACTCTATTATAAAGAGAAACTGAAATAGTGACATAATATATTATATTTTTGTAATCTTCATATTTTTGTAGTTACCTGTGTAAAATGCTGGTCTGACCCCACAGATATTCAGCCTAATTATGGTCAGGTTTAATCCACAGTTTCGTCTCTTTTTTTGTTTGTTTGTAATATTCTAAAACCATTCCATTCAAAGCACTTTCAGTCCATTAGATATAGGAAATACATTCTTTTATTGTGTGGGAATTTTTTTTTAATGGAATGGTTTGGAAATATATAAGTGCTTGTTCGCAAACTTGGAATTGCAAAGCAAGTGCATTTAGCTATGGTGTTAGAGGAGAGGTGATTTTTTTTTTTTCCGAAGGTTGTGTTCCAGTGAGAGAAATTGCATTCACAAATTGCCAGGATATCTTCCTATCCTTTTCTATAGAAAAGTTGAAGTTTAGAAATCCTTTGGTGCCAACTCATCTTTATAAATTAGGGGCCTTAAAGGTTCACATATAGGACACATAGTTTAAGGATTGTCGCTAGATGTTTTACAACTGAAGGTTTTTAAACACTAAAATATATAATTTATAGTTAAGGCTAAAAAGAATATTTATTGCAGAGGATGTTCGTAAGGCCAGTATGATTTGTAAAATAATGCAATCGCCCCTTTTTTTTAAAAAAAAAATCTTTCTACCCTTGATGTTGCAGTTTTAATACAGCGTATTAAAGAAAAAAGGACGTGCTTCAAAGAACAAACCCAAAACAAAGCAGTCTATTTGGCCCCTTCCTATACATTTTTCAAAAACAGTCTAACCATGAAAACGCCATAGTTAATAGATATGAAAATTGGAGTACTTGAAAGAAGTTCTTATTCCAGTATATGCCCCATTTTTTTATTTAGCTACAAATAGAAAATTTGCACATCTTGGCTTTGTATCTTTTTATTATTATTTTAGAAAGTAGCTGAAGGGACGTGGACATAGCTGTTGAAGTTGATGCTCGAGGAGAATGTGATGGTGAAATGTATGTGAGAAAACTGCCGCTAAGTTGTTGATTGTAAAAAAAGAAAACAACAAAAAAACCACAAAAAAAAGAAAAAAGAAAAAAAAATTAAAATGAAAAAAAAAAGAAAAAGAGAAAAGAAAAGGAGTGGATGCTCCATTTTTATTGAGCTGCTATGGATAAATTCCCAGCATGGTTTGAAAAAAAAATTAACATTGCTTTTCTGTATCTTTGTCATTGTGTTTTGCTGCTATTTTGTGGATCAGTTTTTTTTTTTTTTGTTATACAATGTCATATACTGCCATGTTATAGGTTTTAATTTTCTCATAGAAAATTATATTATTGACATCATTTTTTTTGTAGATTTTTTTATGTGATCAATTTTTACTTAATGTGATTACTGCTCTATTCCAAAAAAGGTTCCTGTTTCACAATACCTCATACTTCAGTTAACCATGTCTAGACCAGGTTTTAATGTTCGTACACAGTGCCTCATAGTTCTACTGCAAACGGAAATGCATCGAACGTTATTCTGAATGGGTCTCGCGATTTGCAACTAGGTTGCATTAACTTAAAAACAGCAGACATTTCAGAAGATCAAGTAATGTCAGTTTTTTTTTGTTGTTATGCATTTTATAAAGCTGGATTCTTTGTCTGATCTGGGGTTTATTATCATAGTAGTTTTAAGCTGTGTTATTAGCCACATTGATATATGAAAGGTGCATTATAATATAACTCTTGTATGCCACCTGATGTGATTTCCCATCACGTGGGACACATCATTTGGTATGATAGGTTATCTTCTGGAACTCTAAGTATTTTGTGTGTTTAATCTGTTATGATATACTAGGGGTTTTTTTGTTTTGTTGTTTTTTGTTTTTTTTTTAATTCTAGCATAATGCTAATTTAAAAAGCCTGTAAATCTCATAAATAAGCCAGCTAACAGAGTTGTATGCTGAAGAATAATCTAGCTGTTGCCTGTATGCTGCTAAACCAAAACAGAATTAGAACTCATTTTGAGGCAAATGCAGTTAAGATCCTACATAGTGCATAAATTAAGCATTGCAATGCTACTAGCAGTCGCAGGACCCAGGAGGACTGGATACATTCTGTCCAAATTTCAGGAACATTTCGTACTGCTTACCTCATAAAACACTTCTGTTTGTGGCATCTCTGTGTCTCTGAACCAAACATGATTATTGAGTTAGTGCTTGTTGGTTATATTATGTGTTACACTGAGTGGCAGTGTGTATTGCAAATTTCTTTAAGATATTGTATGTACTAAAAGGCCAAATCCAGATTAAGTGGGTTCACGTGCCAACAGAGATGCTTTATTTGTCACATTATTATAACAATCTGTAGTAAGCAAGCAATTCAGATTTGTACATTTTTATATTGTACTTATTGGCATCACTGGTCTGAAATGCACATTTTCACCAACAGACCTGTAACAGACAAGTTTCCAGCAAAAAAACTAAAGTCTAGAAATAAAATTGGTAAAACCCAACATCTCGTTGTCGCCTTTTTTTTTTTTTTAAATGGCTTTCATGAGTGCTGAATGATAGCAACTACCTGATGCAATGAGTAAACCGCATGACATTTTCTGGTTTTGACTGTCCTTTAATAGTTGCAATGCTGAAAACCTTTTATTGTTATTTTGGGAAACCGTAGGCGTTTTTAGCAGTGGGTAGGTGCCTGCCTGTCACAGTAACACGTGGTTTTTTTGAAAAAGGAAAATATTTTTTCTTTGCTGAAGACTTTCTTTTAAACACCTAAGGGAATTACTCAAAAGTAAAACACCGCTTGGTGGTTCTTTTCAATAAAAGGTAAAATAGGTGTTGGATTGTAAAGAATGCTTCTTTGTATTTATTTATCAGTGTAAGGTTTTCGTGTCCTAGAATACCTTTATAGAAGACAGTTTGTTTTAAAGCATCAGGGTTAACCTGCCTTCTTTTCCTTCCTTTCACCACCACACACACAGCTTTCATATCTTACTGTTGTATCACTAAGGTACTAAGGAATAAACCAGAAAAATGGAAAAGCCTACTGAAAATATGTAAAAAAGAACTGGACCTAAATTATGTATGGTTATAAAGTAAAATGAGAAAAAAACTTAACCTGTGTCCCAATTCACATTGCAAAATACCTCTGAAAACTGGGGATGCATATAGTCAATTATTACAAGAGCTGAACAGAGCAGAAACAGCTTTTTCTTAGTGGAGAATGATCAAGCTTCTAACCTGTGTGACTACCCTATGAAAATACTTCTGCCTTAAAAAAAACCAAACCAATCTATGTAAAACATCAAGTGCTTGTCTCTCCTGTCACAAATTAGAAATCTCGTTGTCTGCCCCATAGTTTCTCATTGACTAAACTTCACATTACAACCAATTCTATGCAGGAGGTGCAGCAAAGGAAATGAAAAATGAAACTCCCAAGTTAACACCTAACATGTTAATTATAGTCTAATGCAAAGTAAGTTTGTCTTGGTGCAGTTACCAATAGATGGGAAACCACCTGCATCAGAAGAATCCCAGTTGAGCCAGTATTAGCCTGTCAGTTTCCCAGTCATTTCAGAAAGAAACCTGAACCACGTGGCCAACTGTAACACCACAGATCAGGTAGGTAAAGTAGTATCAGTACCTAGTGCAGTCTGTCACTGTTTCCATTCAAAATGCGCAGCTCCTCAGTATGGCCGAACTACACTAGTGGGCCACCAAGAAAAAATTCGTACAGCAGTGAAAGAAGCTCTGAGATCTGAAGAGATTCACAGTGACTTTAAATACCGATCAAGCCAAAGCTGAAACTGGGCTCGACTCGCTCAAAACCAACTCATTTTTTCCACACAGATCTTTCATTGGTTTTCTGCAAAATTTCCACATATCTGAAAAAAAAAAAAAAAAGGGGGGGGGGTGTGGGGGGGAAGGGCTCACTTTTCTAGCACTGATGATTTTAAATGTTTGAAAATTGGGTGATGACATACTTATGAAATGCTGATTTCACATTTCGCTGATAAACTAAAATTACTCAGTGAAAATTTAAACCCGCATTTTGTTGAACATGTTAAGTGGGTTTTGCCTTTCCTATCTGTTTTACAAACTATTAAACCGACTAAAGTCTTCTGTGACTTAAGTAGGTTTAAGCCCACATAGTCAGCTCTGTTATTTACATTTTCCTTCTCTCAAACATCATCTCTAAATGCAGACTACTGAATTTGAATGTTGGGTGAACTATGCCAGTATTACTCACATTGCAAAGGGCAGAAAGACAAGAATGTAGCAAGAAAAACAATTTACTACAGGCTGTAAAAAATATGCGTGTTCAGCTAGGCTATGCTGTAGTTTATTGAAGGGAAAAATACTGTATTTTCTTACATCAGATTGAGATGTGCACACAGAAAATCCTGCAAAAGACCTCCCCAATTCCATTGCTGAATTCAGACTGACTGACAAGCTCGGACCTTTTATGAACATTTAAAATTCACCTACTCTTTATTAAAGACTAAATAAGATCTGTTAAATGCAAAAACTTGGAATCCACTTACATTCAAGCGTATCTGGCATTTTAAGTGATAGAAAACTCCAGAAGACAGAGGAGAAAGTGAAGCTTGGAGCTATTATTTCAAAGGAGTCATAGGAATGACCCAGGCATGTGGGCTAGATACTCTGATAAAGATTCCTGGCAACGTCATTGAAAAGCTACAATGGGACAAAGGCAGTAAAGCTATAAATGATGGCATTTTAATGAATTCCTGCCAGCATCATTTTATGGGAAATGTATCTCTTCAGACAATCATGGTGTTTTTACAACCCCACAAATATAATTGATAATCGTAATTGCATTGGCATGGCAAACATAGATTCCCATCGAGCTTTTGACTGAGTTTTACACAATATTCCAATCAAATGATGAGAAAGGGATTGCAAATTACTCAACTGGATTGCACTGATAATGCGAGACTCGCCAGACTTCTGATTTTGTTCTTTAGGGTCAAGGAGTACAAATTTAGGAGGAAGGCAGAAGTTACCCTTTCATTTCTTTAATGTGACAGACATTAAAGAAGGAAAAGAGAAATAGCTTTTTGGTGATGCCATTAGCATCTGCAAAGCCCTACTTAGATCTGCCCTACTTTTTGCCTGCGTGAAGACTACATATTAGAAAGTCTCGTATTTCAGGGAAGTCACTAAAAGTATTCACAACTATCATTTTCCTGAGGGCTCCAACCTGAAGAGGGAACTGCTGGCAGGAGACTACGTGCTCACAGCACATCAGGAATAAGGCACCCGGGCAGCACCTTCGCTCTGCGTGGGCCCTGCTGATGCAGAAGCACCACCTGCAGTGTGGGGGCAACAGATCTGCTCCTGGAGTACACACCACCACGTCTACTGAAGTTGTTTTTAACGTGGTCATCAGAACAGCAGTTCCTTCACAGAACAGCCCCAAGCTTTTAGGGAGCAGTCACAACCACAGACAGAGCAGCACAACAACAGTTTTACTTTTCTCAAGTTGCCTCTCTGGACACAGAGGCCATGTTTAGTGGTTGCTAGACATCTTCCCTCTAGCACAGTAGGAAAAAACCAAAATCCATCTGTGTGGATTTCATCTCTCACTTTAATTATGGCTTATGTTACTTTTCTTATTTACAATAACATCCTTGAAGAAATACAACGATTAGTGTTTATTTCAGATTAAAAAGAACACAGTGATCCATCTCAAAACCAGAATACCACTGTCCACTCACTTGAAGCCTGCAGTAGAAAATTATATTCCCATGATATTAAAAATATGTGCTATTGGATAATCACAGTACTATCTTCCCTGCTTACCCGTCTGTCAAGGGGTGAAGCCTACCTGAAAGCCAGACCGCCCAGTCAAATGAGACCTTGACTACATCTGCTCAGCTCTGACTAATCTGGCATGAACTGGAAAACAAAGAAGCAAAATAAGAACATCATCAGGCAACTGTTGCTAAATTCACATTTGGTGACACCACTGGGGCGGGTGACCGACTGGAAGGCAATAGAAACCTCCCCCCCCTCCCCAGAAACTGGCCTTAGATACCGAAAAAGTCAGAAAGAATGGCCTGGGACTGCTTGTGTTGACAAATATATAAAGCAATAACTGGATAAGAGGGTAAGCCCTCAGGGTCAGGGAGCGCTTTGGGTACAGATGCCCAGCACCATCAAGAAAGCCGGACCAAAGGAGGAATCACTACATGCACAGGCCAAACTCCAAGCCGGGACCCGACACATCGACTGCGTGGAGCAGCAGCCTTCTTCTACTGGGTCCATGTGGTGAAGGTCTAGGGCTTTGATTTGTGCGTGTGCTGTGTGCATCACAGAATGGAAATTGTTATCCACTCACCATTCCCAACCTCCTAAGTAAATAAATTTTAGATTACATGTTGCTGAGTGGTGTGGTTTTGCTATTTCATCCATCCCACCTGACTGCCTGGTGACACTTGTCTGAATCCATCTGCAGGCTCTACTCCATTAAATGCCTGCTCTCCTACAAGAGCTAACGCGTTACCCGGTGTAAGGACATTTGTAACATCAGCACCAGCCTTAAGGAGCTGGGCTGAGATGGGCAAATCTCTTAATAAAGACCACTAAACCACCGCTAGAGCATTACGACAACTCACCGGAGCCAGCACCGAACGAGTGACCTGGTGTCCTAAGTCACTACTCTGATGGCAAACTGTCTGAAACGGACAGTTGAGCTTTTTGATGTTTTACTGCTCCTTTTATTAGATTTTATCACCACAGATTGTTTGAATACAAGGTATTACTTTTGAACAGCTTTTTTGCTCCTTGAACACCCTCAGGCCACAGTTCTTTACATTCGGTTGCTGGCTACTTTAAATATGAAGATCAGATCTTCAGCAAAGGTATACTGTTGAATATAGCTATGTTCTTTCTATATGCACAGACGTAACATCTTCCCAGGACTCTCAGAAGGCATCAGCAATTATTTACTCAGAAGCAAACATTTCTTATAAACATAATGCATTTATTTAACATTTTTGACTCAGTATTTCTGTAGCTGCTTCAGCCATTCACCACAACCACTTTGTCTAAAAGGAACAATGCATTTATCAGGCACATATTAATTCAGGTTTCCCTTTTCATGGAGTCCCTTGGACTGCAAAGGATCAGAAAGGTTCCTCCCTTAGGGACAATATTTTTCTAATATAAGTGAAAGAGTTCACCTGCCTTCACTCCTGCATGATGGTGTTCAACAGTGCTGCAGAGTCAAACAAGTATACACAAAGCCTCACATGTTTGTGGAAACACAAGCGTTCTCTCATCCTCCAACAACTTTCCCATCACCTAAATATAGTCCTCTGTGGTTTTAAATCCTTTAGTAAACCTGCTTAAAGTGTTTTCAGGGATCTCTTTCCACTTCTCCCATGCTTCTGCTGAAGGAGAATTTCAGGCATATCACAAGTCAAAGCTCCTTAAAAGTCTCTCCACATTTTTCTCTAACACAATTTGTTTCTTTCTCGTTAGTTTGAGAAATAGTGATGCGACTGGATTTTTGTGAAGTTCGTCCTCATCTTTTGCATAAGAGAACTTAAAAGGAGAGCAGGACATACAACTATAACAGGCCAGATCCTCAAACTGTGGTTCTAACAACATACCTATGGGTTATGAATTCCCAATATGTGGGAATTATTCTCCATTTTACTCAGGTGTTCTGGATATGACACAGAAAAGGATGTCATAAGCCCATGATGGTTTTAAGTTTATAGTGCACTTGACTAACTTCATCATAACCAAGGTCTCTTCAAGAAGGAAACACACTGCAGACATAACCTCTAGCTCTCCTTAAAAGTGACATACTAGTATATCGATTCTTGGTTTCAAATAAATACTCATTTGGTTTTTACTTGTATTTTAAACTGTCAAACGCTTATTAACAATAACTTCTGTATGTGTGTTTTTTCAAGGAGGTAAATGGGGTCTCAAAAATTCAGTGTCTGCACATACATTGCAAAAAAAAAAAAGCCAGTTTAGAGAACAATGTAGGCATGTGTTTTTAAACAACTGTTCGTGCAGTCTGGTCAGGACTATGTGACACAGTATACAGTGTTTTGTCATCCAAGGAATGTCTTTGATCAAGAGTTTATGCAAGAAGGAAAAAAAAGCCATGAAACCCTAATCCGTTCCCACAGTCCAGTAAACGTGAGCTGGACAAACAGTGGACAATAGCAGTAAAGCTTGCTGCTGGAACAATAGCTGCAACTAAAAAAATTGAAGGGTTGCTGACTCACAGTTCCTACAACCAAGAAAGCTTCCACGCGGTGTTGATTATTCCCCAGAATCCTGAAGATGCTGAAGGTTAAAAACCGTAATTATTATTACATTGAGATAAAGCAGCAAAATATGCTGCTAAACAATCAAAAATGAAAGAGAGTGACAAAAACTGATGTTGATTCTGTCTAGCATAGAGTGGGGATGCACTGACTGAATAATGCATCTTTCTGCCTAAACATTTTGCTAAACGTAAACTCTAATTTTATAATAAACAAGTATCAGTTTAATTCATTCAGTCAGTATACCACTATTTCAGGTGCCATCCATACAAATTCTGCACAAATACAACCAGACTTTCTAATTTTTCAAGACAAAACCTATAAGCTATTTCTCTTATCTTCTGTAGGCCATTTTGCCATGCCAAACACAGATACACAGAATGACATATTACTGGTTAATTACATATGTGTATGAAATGTGATAGAACAATTAAAAATATGGTATAGCAAGCCATCTCTGAATCAACTGGCACTTACTATGGCTGATTTTTTTTACCTTTCCAAGGTAAAGATTTTGGAAATCTCCTATGTTAGCTATGTTTCGGGTAAGTTTACTGACCACGTGTCCTTTCACAGGGTGTAACATCATTTGGTAGAGCTCTATGTATGCTCAGGAGTTGTAAAGTACTTAAAGAATCTTTGCATGAAAAACGCTGTAAGAATGTAATTATTACACTTCGGAAATAAACACTCCAGTGATTAAGGTAGGAATATTCACAGTGTGATGTCAAAGAGATATTCAAGTTGGCTACAAATGAACTAACTGTATAAGCAGTGTTAGAGCTTATTTTGATATTTAACAGCATTGCACGTCAGCTAGATCAGTGCTTTGTCCTAACATAGGGATACTCTTTCTGCCACATTAAGCTGGTTTTAATTTTAGCCCAGCTATCACCCCATCACACAGTGTTCTAGACAATCCCAAGGAATCCAAAAGCTCCACCATCTCTTCTTGTCTCTGCTAAGGAAACCATTATTTTCAAGCCTGAACGCATTAAGTTAAATACTTAGAAGACTGCTTTCAAAATAGTGCACAAAGCTTTTTTACTATTATTTTTAATGTCAATAGAGGCTGAGCTGGTTCTGCAATTCCAAATGCTGGAACACACTGAATCATTTCAGTACCAGATCGCTCTAGTCGGCCTTTGTATGTCAAACCTAGACACCAAAACTTGCACCTGGGAAATTGCCACATAATTCATTTCACATCTCCCAAATCTCCATTTTCTCTGGTGATATATACCTTTCTGTGGTAATGTGTACTGTCATAATTTTATCCATTAAAAAACCCAACTCTGACAGACTGTAAAATGACAATCTTTGTGATTACTTGCCAAACTGTGAAGGCTGAAGTTTTAGGCTGTAATTAGATCAGAACCCATTGCCATAAGGAGTTGCAAAGGGCAGTATTCAAAAGACACTAACATTCATACCAAGTAGCACCAAGAATATGAAGAACTCTAACAGTAGTAGAAATATTAAACCTTTTGTTTAAGGTCAGGATGAGAAACAGTATCACACACACATTGCTCTACCTGCCTGATCGCCTGCTCCAGCCTTGTTACAACCTTCTCTGGAGTGCCCTGAACAAACTCCCATGAGAAATAAAGATTCTAATCCAGAGGGACTTCAGATAATTCTAATATTCCAGCACATTTCAAACTGTAGCCTCAAAATCATTAGGCACGCCAACACCAGCGCTGCGTCAAAAACACAGAGTGCTTCATGCTGCTATCAGGGCAGAAATTGTTTAAGAAAGCAATTACCCTGACAAGGAGCTTTATCCTCATCTCGCTTGCCCACAGCTTCAACTCTAGAAAATGACATTTGTTAATATCATCAGCATTCCCTTTCAAGCATGTCACACTGCCAACTAATCACAGGACATTACAAGAAACCCTACAAATGTTCAAACAAGCCACCCAGGGAGACGGCACCCACTTTTATTTGAGAATAAGCTCAAAAGAACTAGGAAAGAAGCTAAGATTAGTAAATCAAATCTTCAAACAGAAGGCTGTATCTAATAAAATATACAGCTTTGGCAGCTTGCAAATAACTAAATATTAGATCCAGACTTGTAGTCGCATGATTTTTATAAATAAAAGATTCCATTTTAATGCTCTTTTCTTGTAATACCTTAATGTGCAGACAGACATTAAAACTTTACATTCAAAAGACTCAAAAAGGGATGTAGACGCATACAGAACAAAAAGATGTCAATGGAACAAGATTTATGGATTTAAAACCTCGAAAATTCAGATTATTTGACCTCTTTCTGTGAGGTAAGTCATATATCTTAAAAGGGTACCAGTTCTTACATGAAAGCATGGTGGAGTATGAGGGTGCAGGCAGACTTTTGACAGACGGATCTCCCTTCGTTCCAATAAAGGAAGTTGTATTTACAGCCAAAGTGTAAATAAGCATTCATAAATATATCATAGGGCTCAAACTCTCTCTTGCATCTCTTCAAAAAACAAAACCTATATACACTTTGGAACCGATGTACTGAAAAATTCAAACTCAATTTTATCTTAACGTAATCTATCTATTTAAAACTAAACAATAAAAATGTGCTACCTTTCTAGAAATCCCAAAGACACAGACCCAAATGGGTACTTTGCTCACCAAAAATAATCCTACAAAACCAGAGTGTTTAAACCAGTCTTTTATTTTTCTTCCTCTAAATGGCATATATCCAGAAAGCTAGCAAAATGAGCTTGCACAGGTTCTACACGCACACTACAACACACCATTGCTTATATATTTCATACCTCAAGAGCAATCGGATCAAAAAGTCACGTAACCAAAATGTGAAAGCACGCCAGACTGTGAAGCCAGACTTCCCTTACACATCCACATGTAAATTATCATAACCTTGCTTCAGAGAAACAATAGGATTTGAATGAGCCAGACTGCTCCTGCAAGGTTGATTTTTAAGCGAACAATGGCATACCCAGATTTTTCTGCTTTATTTCACCCATTTCTGTTGATTACAGATGTTCATTCAAAGCTGAAATTGATCCCCTTCACATCACAGTTTACAACAAATGGAAAGAAAATATGCTGCGTAATGAAGATGGAACAACTGTTTTATTCATGAATTTTACTAGGAACCTTTAACAAATTCCATCCTTTTTTATTTTTTTTACTGTACTGATGCAGTACAATGACACAGATAACCTGCTAAGTCAGATTTACATGTTCTAGTGATGGCTGATTTGGTATTAGCAGCTGATGATCCCATGGCTGTAAGACAGCATTGCAGCACCATGCAATTCTGCAGGGAACAAATTCACTGTAATCAGAGTTTACCTTTCTCTGCTGATACCTTAAAACTCACTGTTTTTTGTACTCATGACACACCGTAGAAAGAAAAATTACAAGTCTTACGGACTGCAGTGACTTCAGTACACTAGAAGTAATTAGCTTGGTATCCACCTTTTAATAAAATTCTATATTCTACAACTTCAGCTGAGATGATCATGAAGAAACAAAACAAGCCAGAACGCAGCCCAGGCAAGTGAGAAATTTGTAAGTTAAATGTTTCAAACATTCCTCCCTAACTACCGAGCAATAGCTAGAGGTGGTGAATACAGCAATATGTTTTTAAGTCTCAGCAACTTCAATAATTTTCAGCAGAAATTTTCTATCTTAACTGTTCTTAACAGATCAAGTACCTCTGCAAAATTTCAAACTTGTTTGACAACACAGCACAGAGCCACAATCTCTGCGTCCCACTTTATTAATAGCCAATATTGTAATTGACAAGATTGCTTTTCCCCCCCTGCGTCTTTTCAACCCAGTCTTTAAAGCAATACTTAAGTTGCACAGTCAAGCATTCTAACCAGGAAATGTCTGAATGACCGTGGTCCACAGAAGCTTTGTTCAGCCTCTCTGTGCACAGATCTTCCGATAGCCTTTAATTACAGTGTAACACTTGCTTCCACTGGATTCCCGACCATTCACAAGACAGGATGAGTAAGCAGGGTGTGAAACTAATGAAGCCATTGATAAGAATTTGATTTCATTTGTTAAAGATTTTAGGAAGACACTAACATAACAGGAAAGGCGTTGAATGAAATATGCTCTAATCTCACAAAACTGAATACTGGGTTTCAAAACTGTGTTGGATTTTTTTTTTTTTAGTAGCATTCTAGCTGGTTTAAGCACACACCTTTCACAGGTGTTTGCTAACTGCAATGTTCCTCATTTTCTAGGTGACTGATCTAAGAAACACAGGGAAAAATACAAACATGTAAAAAAACCCAAGTACTCATAGCTGCTCTCAATGTTGGCAAGAAGCACATCCTGAAGTATTCAAGTACTCAAAATGCAAAATTATTTGGAACGAGCCACGTTAGACATCTCACATTGATTAAGGTAAATCAATATTCTTGACATAGCCTGGGCTTTAAGTCCTTAGCTGTAAATAAGGTATAAAAATCCCCCTACAGCATGCTGTGAGACTCCACTGTTACAGCCCTGAACATCACAGAAAACCCCACAGCTCTGTTGTAGAAAATAGTTTAAAAAGTTGGCACCAAAGAAAGTATATGACTACATATCCAACAGGATTTTTAACTGTACCTCATTTAATAAACACCCTCAGGCCCATACAGGACATGAGATATTCAGCAAAATACAGACTCACTGAATAAGAGACTTCATCAGTATGTACAAACATACGGAGCTAAATAAAGACCTAATAGGCAACCCTAAACCTGGCATATCCCACTTTGAAACCCTGGTTGCTACAATCTTTATAGTTAAATATGTGTGTGTATAGATATATTTATAATATATAAATTATTCTAATAATGTAAATCTAATTATTATAAATAAAATTAAAGCAATACAAGAAAATTAGCCACCAAACCAATTTTCAAAATAACAGATCTTAACCACTTCATCTGCAAAGATCCTTTCTCTCCTTAGTCAAACAAAAATAATTTTGTTTTCGATACAATCTCTAAAGTAGCATTCTGCAAATAATTTACATATTATACACTTTTAGTTATCAAATGCTTCACAGATACTTTGAGCTCCCACGTCTCTTCCCTTGCTTTTACATATGTTTTTGTAAACCATGTACAAAGATTCCAAAAAAGGCCACATTTTAAGACATAAATACTCAGACCTCCAGCATTTACTTCGCTGTACTATCATTCAGAACAACAACAAAACTACGTTTTTTTAGACCAAGATCCAGGGGGCGTTTATTTAAAGTATCATTCATGGATTTCAACAAAAAATACTTTGAGTCAAAGTTAATCACAGATTAATATCTAGTACCTTTCACTACTTTTAAGTAAACAGGTAAAATACTTTGATTTGCAAAAATAAACTGGTCTGTGGATGCAGAGACACCTTTTCAATTCTGGACTTCTCTGGAGTGATAAAAAGTCAAATTAGCTTTCTTTTCTCTACAATATGACCTTTTTGTTCTGTGTCTATCTATGTACTGAGATTACAGGGTGCACTATTTTATTTTGCTTCTATTTTCAGGTACTAGCAGTTTGGTGCTTGTTCTGGTTACCAATGGTTTAGATGCCTAACAATTAAAAGCCAGCTGTACTCAGGAGGAACTGTATCGTACGTAGATATGATCTGTACTCTATTTTAACAACTTCTATCTATATAAATACTTGTGAACTCTCAGAATCTATTTCTTATACATACAACGACCTCCTCCACTAGATGGCCCTGACACTCCCTCTGTGTATCAAAGCTGTTTGAACACTTACACAGGTTAAGACAATTAAACAAACAAAAGTACACCAGCAGCCAGCTATCAAGAAAAGCCTCTCGTGTTGGCATACTTGCATACTCAGGATACAGACAAAAAGTAAAAGATTATTTTGAAATGTATATATATGCATACAGCTCCCCCCCACGCAGTCAGCGAAACTGCTTTATCTTCAGAGCCCAAAGTCCAAATATTTTAGCAGAAGGCACATCCTTCATATCACAGATGTGAACAGCCAGTGAACGTTTTAAAAATGGAAGTTGCTTATTTTTTTTTAATAATAAAAAAGCTGTACAAGTAAAACAGAACTGAGGTCTAGATGGCACAAAATAGTGCCATTCAAGGATATGGTCATATTAAAACATGTCCTTTGCCTGAGATAGTTTACCCTGCATACAGCTTCTGACATCCACAGTAGTCAAATTTCTCTTTCTGAAGCCACACCATGCCACGTAGACTGCGCATATGTTACAACTGATGAAAGGTCTTCTAGAATTCAATATATAACTGCATTGCAAATGGTACGCAAAGACATCTAGCAGCCCAACCTAAAGCATCTTTCAAGTAAAATAATTGACTGTATTTCTCTTCAACTACGCTAGTTTAATGCATTTAGCTGACGGCATCCATTTTTTGGAATGAGACTAAAAAGACTAAAAATTTTCCAGACTGGAAAATAAAAAGCTATTCCTTGATAAGATGTACTAATAAATAATAAATCAGTATCACAGTTCTTCTGGTAGTCATGTTTCTCTCACTGATCGCTTAAATTGCTAGCTTTTTGGGTCTGGGTTTTGGGGGATTTGGTAGGGGGTTTTTTTCCCCCCAAGTTGGATCAGTCCACAGAACTAGTGGAAAGTTCAAATGTCGTGTTCTGAGCTGCAGCTACTTTATAAGCAGGAATCTTCCATTTCTCTCCTTCACATTCTGACTTCATTTATCATTCTACCCTTTACCCAGAAAAACGCTTCCTGCTGCAAAGTCTGCAGGCAATCGATTACATTTTACTTCACCTACAGTAACTACACATCGTGTAAACTGAACAATCTGCTTACACAGATTTTTAAATAACATACACCCTTTAAATAAGGAAACTTTGCAAACGTATATATTTTCTTTTTGAGGAATGAATCTATCGGCACAAGGCTAGGGAGGAACTAAAACAAATATTTCTATTTAACAGGTTTGCACACTGGTATGTTTCAGTGATCCTAAATAAAACCTGGAGATAATAAATGTTAAGTGACACATGAGAAGTACTATTTCAAGTTCAACGCTTTTCCCTTTCTCCTTTAATATTTAGCACTTCTTCACTGTTTTGACTTTGTTTAAAATATGGGTAGATAAACACTTTACCAGTTATCTGTTCTTTTAATGTTTCTTCTTTGGTCATCCATGTTTATCTTCATCTGTTATATTCAAAATGTTAGTGAAGATCTTTCAGTACCGATTCTAAAATCAGACGGAATATTTAGCATTGAACAAGCCTAAAAAAGAATACAAGAAAGTGTTTCAGAGCATCTATTTTCTAAGAAGAATGTTCAACAAAACTCCCAATTCCCCCATTTCTCTTCTTGTCCAACTTGTATTTCATTGTCAGATAATATTTGCAGTTTTCATTTAAAGAATATTTTTCTTTTATTTTGCATTTGCTATCACTTGGGGATTTTTCAACTATCAAGTATTTTCACTTAATTCACTTCATTCAGAGTACTTTTACTATGATTGCAAAAGGAGAACAACAATTGCTCTGCAAAAACACTGTGGTTTTGAGCAGGTTTAGAGACTATGTATTTTCAGAAAGTAACACCGTTTTGTGCTAAAATAACAACTTAATCCTACAAACCTGTTTAAATTTTCCTCTGATTTTTTCCAGATCTTCTTGCAGTTTATCATAAGTGGGGTCTTCATATGGGAATTTCTGAATCATCCCTATTAATGAATCCAGGGCCCTTATTTTTTTGCTACAAAAAAACCCCCCAAAACAAAACAGAAAAAACAATGAGCCTACTACAGAAGCTGTTTTCAATCAGTCAATATGAAAATTATACTAATATATAATACTTCAGAGCATAGAACCCAGCCCTCCATCCTTCTTTTTCATTCAATTTCTCCCATTTAGCTCACTGAGTGCGTATTTGATGCATATTTAAGCCACAATCAGAAATGAAGCTGTCGCGCAACTGACAAAGTTAAGGTTTCCCTTTTAACTTACCCGCCAAAAGTTGAGAAATATTCAAGAATCTTCAGAAATATTGATGACTGGGCAAAACAAAGGAATGCAATAAAAAAAGCTCACCAGAACACATACCAAAATGGTTGACAGTATGGTGGCAATTCTGTCAGGTAAATTAATCAAAAGTGGACAGAAAAAAAATTATGGAGAAAAGAATGGAAGTCATAGAAAAATGTAGGTTGGAAGGGACAGCTGGAGGTCACCAAGTCCACCTCCTGCAGAAGCTGAACTAACTTCAAAGCAAGATAAGGTCGCTCAGGGCCATCTCCAACCAGATTTTGAAAATCTACAAAGATGGAGCTTCTCGAGTCTCTCTGGACAACTTGTCCCAGCGCGTAGCTGCTTGCACAGGAAATGACTTTCTCCTCATACCCCATTAGAACTTAACTTGCTTCAAACTGTGAACGTTGCCTATTGTCCTTTCACTGTGCACTTCTGCAAGGAACGTGTCTCCACCTTACACAGAACTTCCCCTTAGAGAATCATAGAATGGTCCAGGTTGGAAGGGACCTTAAAGATCATCAAAGTTCCAACCCTCCTGCCATGGGCAGGGACACCTCCCACTAGGCCAGGTTGCTCAAAACATGGTACAACTAGGTATCTCCCTCATCTTCTCTTCTGCAGGCTGAAGAAACCAAGTTCCCTTATCCTCTTTTCAGTATCACAAGGTCCAGCATATACAATACCACCCTAGTGGCTCTCTGCTCACCTTTCTCCCGTTTTTCACTATTTCTTTTATACTGGGGAAGAGGCAAAACTGGACACCATAACTTGAAACTGTATTAAAGGAACAGTAAATCTTTTTGACTTTACCTGTTCTTTTCATCCATGCATTTCTGGAGCAGACACCGCCATGTCAGTGCAAACCCAAGGTAGCAGCCAATCTGCAAGTTTATCAGAATGTCTCAACCGGAAAAAAACCAATACACATAGCATATAGAGTGAAACAAAAATAAAGCACTACATTGTATTCCATTCTTCAGGAAACAAATCACTGGATATACAAATATGTTTCTATGCTGGAAAGTTCAGTAAATTAGGGCGGGGCTATCTGTGTTACACAGTACAAGAGTCAGAAAACTTCTTGTAAGAACCTGTTTAGCATCAGAGGACAAAGTATTTTAAATGCAGCATACAAAGCAATTTTGCAAAACACTAGCCATACTTTATATGCTTTGAACCCCCAAAATTATTAAAGTGTGATAGTAGGGAGATAGTTAGAAAACTACCTATTTAAGATGTTTTGGTAAGCATTTGTTCTTGCAGCACTGTCAGTTTAAGAAGCCCACATACAGCCGTACAGAAAGGCATACCAGCTGGACTCGGGGGGCTACCAAGTCAAAGAGGAAACCACAGTTTTTTTCTGAGTTAATATGCAAACAATTTTACCAGGCTAACTCAAGAGGGTATTATGGAATCAGAAAGAAGCATTAGGAGCTGACTAAACTAGCCTTGCTGCCAGAACTTTACGCTACAACTTTGGGCACCAAATGAAACAGGAATATAGGTAAGATCTTCAACGCACCCACTGGAAAAGTCAGCTGGAGTCCCTTTCAGAAGTGACTTAGCATTCACAATAAAACAACACAGACACCTGAAACAAAAGTTAGCTGGCTTTGAGAAACTAAGTCCAAAATCACAGCCTAATTCCACTTTGGACTATCCGTGTGCATGTGCATACACCTGCCATTTAAATTTACAAAACGTTGTTGGACTTGAAAGCTCCTGTGGCCTGCAAACCACTTCAGAGTAGAGTGGGAGTGTTTGGTAGCTCCAGTCTGCTGCTAGTTATGTTTCTTAAAGTACATAGTGGAGGTTCTTTTTAAGGTCCAGATGTGGGTTTGGGACTTAACATCCCATTAAGTGCTCAAGCATATTTGAAGTGAGGCTTCCAATTAACTTTTTTTGTTGACAGAAATTTAACTTGCGTTCCCCAAAACTGCTCAGAGACCCAAAGTAAATGGAAACAACTGACACATACAGCAGTTACCACCCCTGTAAAGGCCAGCTACAATGATGAAACACACCTGGCCCCTGCACACTTAGCTGCAGATTTCTTAGCTTAATTAACACTGCCCTACCACAGGGCAGCAGTGCCAATCTTCTGCTTGAGCCCAAGCAGATACTGTGCCTAAGCCTGCCTGAGGAATGTGCCTGAAAACAGACACACTTTAATTATAATATCATACTTTAGCTCTCTATCAAGCAAGACAATTATCAGATGAGTATCATAACTTTGCCCAAGACACAAAATAGGCTGACAGGTTTAAGATTACCCAAGTCAATCTTTCTCTCTCCTAACGTGACTCACTATCTATAATCCTACCGTCCTTTGGAGCTTTCCCAGTACAAGTAGATCAGAGCACTTCTCTACTATGATCTGTCTAGAACCATTCTGTATAAAACTATCCAGCTTTGGATGCTGCTCTTTAACATTCTCATCTTGGAATTACATAGTCGTAGTGTAAGTAGGAAAATACTCCATCACTGTACATCTCTGTATCACACCCAAACGCAATCCACAATTTTAGGATAACCACCCTTTCAGAATTTTGACAGTTTACCTTTTTCACTTCAAAATGGATTAATACCATTGTTACCGTCCTTTCTGTAGGTAATTAACTTTCTTAAACCTGAAAATATCAAAAGGGCAAATTGCCAAATCCCCCAAAGGTCTTCAATAGATCAAATAAATTCAGATCTGTGGTGCTGTACTTGAAATAAGACCTGTGATGAATCCTGTAGCACAGCTTCCCATCAAAGCTGAAAAAAATCCAGTTCAGGTCCAAAAATACTGAAACTCCATTCTACAGCACTAAACACACCCCACGTTACGAGAAACTTGAGCCGGACACATGAGACAAGTCAAGGTGCCTCACCAGCCGCCTCTGGTCCTTTGCTTTCCAGAAAGGCTATTGATTCAGGCAAGCAGCATTATGTGGCAATACACTGACTGAACTGACTTCCTCTACTGTAAAATAATTGTGCCTCAACCATCAAACTCTCTCAGCATTAAAAATAAAAGAGTGCAACAGGGGCACCTAGAATTGCCCCTTTATAGTTCTCCACCCAAGGCATCTCAACATGGCGTGTTCTTTCCTAATGCTGAGCCACAGCAGATGGTACAGGGGGCCTTTAGCCATGATTTTGGATTATAAAAATAACTGTACAGTCCACCACCGTTTTTTTTCTGAGCATGCTTGTTTGACTTTGTCTCTTCTCATCCTCCCTTTCAGAAAAAAAATTAATCAAAATCTCATGGAGCAAATAAGCTCAGAAAACGCCCAACCATCTATTCAACTGTTCAAATCAAAATACCGCCTTTAAACTAGTTCTGTGGGTCCTCTTGAATGTAACATAGCTGGCCTCAGACTACCAATATATAGGGTGTTTGCCTCACAGTTTCTGTTTTATAATAATTTTCTAAAGATAAAAACACCATGACTCTGAAAGTATTTCCCCATTTACCTCAGACCCGATCTTGGCACCATGGAGCGATCCGTATCTCCTTCCCTCAGCAGCTCCAATGTGACTGCCTTCAGCATACCCCTCCTGATACCCCTCACCATGAAACCTGTAAAGGTAGAAGTGTCATTTTATCTCCTATTTTCATTCCATACAAGCTCACGCTGCACACAAGCAACTCACAGAAACAAACACGCTGTATCATCACTGAAATGGGACTATCCATACTTGGAAATATCGCATCACGTTGATTTACATAATGATGCACACAGCAATCTTTTCAAGTAAGTTTACAATAATTTGCCAAGAACACCACGCTCGGCAGTCCATCTCAGTACTTTCACCAGAATAACACCACTAACTGCAAGCCCACAAGTGCAGGTCAGGTTTCCACGCTTGGAAGAGCCACGATTGAGCAGGTCGCTCGCTCAGCAAGAGCAAAGAGGAGAATTTCCCCCACCCTTCTCCTTCCTTGCCCCTTCTCCAGGCTCATTCCCGCCCTTCACCCCTCACTTTTTCCTTCCCGGCTCCTACTGCCGGCTGTGGAGACCGAGGCCCAAATCCAGGCCCAGGGCGGGCCGGGCCCGAGGCTCCTCTCCCTCCCACTAGGCCGACCCGTTACCCGCGGCAAGCGAGGA
>VZSF01001882.1:44999-75235 GCA_013398295.1 Chionis minor
GGAGGGAGAAGGGGGTGGGGAGGGGGGGTGTCTGTGCACATCAAATCCCATACGGCGGCTGCGCGGAGGTGAGGAATAAAATTCGGCTGCCGGGAATGCGGGGAATGCTTTTTACACCTCGCCAAGGGAAACCGCCGCGGCTCCCCGGTCCCACCGGCGAGCCCCCGCCCGGGGACCGCAAGCCCCGGTCGCCTCCCAGGGCAGGCACCGTGTCGCCGAGGCGGGGGAGCGATACCGCCATTCCCGGATGGCTGTAGCCGCGACGGGGCGGCCCGGTACGGCCCGGCACAGCCCGGTACGGCCCGGTACAGCCCGGTACGGCCCGGTACGGCGCCTCTGGGCGGGCCGGCGCGACTCCCGGGCTTTATTGCAGCACGGTCATCCCCGGCTGTGTCACTAGATGGAGCCTGGCACCTGGGATGCGGGCTGGCCTCGCCCCGGGGGGAACCGCTGCCCCGGGGGGGGTCTGCAGCTCCCGTTCGTCCCCGTTTGTACAAAGGGATTGAGGGGGGAGGGGGGAAAACAAAAAAAAACCCCAAAAAACCCTCCAAAACCCCAAAAACCCGTGTGCAGTAAAACTGCGGCCCCGTCTAAGCATCAAGCATTTTTAGGTTTTTTGGGTTTTTTAAATCTGGCCTGTGTACAGGCTTTTTCCATGCAGGTTCTTCCTCGGGAGCTGACTCGAGGAGCGCTCCAGGAGGGATGGAAAGAAGCAGACACGCACACATTTGGGGTTGTTCGGCACTTTTGGCATCTCAGGGGCACTTTAGGGGATTGCTGCGGACTTTCCTGCTGTCCGTCCAAACTGAGCATCAAAGGGATTTTCTCAGATGTCAAGAAAGAAAACACATAATTTCATAAAGACAAAACATCCTCTCCCCACGGGACACATTAAATAACAATTAAGTGAAACATAACCCCACGTCCCCAGCAACTTCTCTGAAACAACAAAGTTTCCACCAGCTTCCACATACTGTTTGTGTATTTCCTACCTGTTTACTTTCATCCTTTTGTCTGTACACTTGAATTTCCCTCCTGCAAACACAAAAATAACTTTTCTTTATGAGCAATCTTAGCGCAGCAGTACACATAGACGTGGTCGTACAAAAATACAGACTTGTATAAACGCTTACACTTGTTGTGGTGGGTAGCTTATGGTGCTGAAGCTAATCACATCAGTCAATCAATCAATCAGCGTTTGAATGATCAGGGTCTTGCATCAAAAGCTCCCCGGAGCAGGGGATTGTATGTCACCAACCATTTCAAAACTACTGGCTGCCACTACCTTTGGGGTTTTTTTGACGGTCAGCTGGAGACACACAGGAAGGAGCCCAGTTTTCCCTGCATGGCTGATGAATAATTAATAAAAATCAGGACCGCTTCACTTGCAGGCATCTTCTGCCTCATGCTCCAAGTCGTGGGCTGATTTGAGAAATTCTGGCCTTTCAAACATCACACCAATTCACAATGTTATAAACTCAGTAAATAACACTAAGGCATCCGAGACCCTCATTTTTTTTTTCTCCGCAGAATTCTGTGATGTTATGACATGGCTGCTACAAAGGCAGTTCGCTGCCCTGCAACCCTGGGCCCCACAGCAGTTGTGCATGTAACTCATCCTGGCTACATACGCATTCTTCAAGGTATCAAGCACCCACCGCACACGCAGAGGTTACAGTCTGAAATGAATCCCACAGGCTTTTTTAGCTCGTTTTGTTGTGCATCTCAGTGAATAGAAGCTATTTGGTGATTCCTATTTCTGCTATACCAGAGTGTGAATAATATTACTGATCATAAGGATTCATTTTCTTCATCAAGAATTCAGACTTCTTTCAAGCAGCAAGGAATTGATGCTTGCAACTTGTTTATTCATTATTATTCGCTTGAGAAGATCAAAAATTGAGGCAGAAAGGGCGAAACATTTGCACTAAACGATATCTGAAATCAGTGAAAAAGCTGGCTCTACATGAGAATTCCCTTACAATTGATGGAGAACTTTTAAAAATTATTTTCATTGTTACAGTTGCTGATGTTACATGGACTGGTGTTTAAAGGTTCATATATAATCAAATTAAAATGAAAATGAAGCACTTAACTAATTTTTTTGGAACGGCCTCTCTTGTTATAGGACACTTTCAGCCTAAGTCATTTGTCTGAGTTCCTGTGTAGTCAGTGACAGAGGTAAGTGCCCCCAAGTACTTATCTGGACTGGAAAGTACCAATCCTACCTCAAAACAGCTGCTTAAGGGATACGGGTTAAATAATTTCTGGAAGTGCCTATTTTTTTATTGGCTCTGGAAAAAAATCTAGATGATTCACCCAGATTAAGTACCTTATTTTTATCTAGTGCTAAATGAACTAATGAACCTCCCTGTTTTCAAAATGCAGTTGCAACATGTGATTTTCATTTCAGTTCCTATCAGTATCACTGAAGTTTAACATTTATTGGCATCTTTTTATGAAAGTTCAATAGAAACATATAAGTCTTTACATGTTTCTACAAATGTATTGCAGAAACCAATTTATTTGCAGAACAAATATATTATAGGGTGAATCACACCATCACTTCCAGTGCTGGGCCTGCTCCCTATATAAACAGAGCCTTCAACAAGGGGACCTGGTAGTGTAGGACTTTTTGCTTTTATGGGGGTAGGAAAAAAAAAAAACCAGGAGGAAAGTCTTGTAGAATAAAAATACCTCCTGACCAAATAGTACCCAACTGCAAAAGCATTTTCACCTGTTGTAATGAATCATTTATTTCCACTGCACTTTTCAATGTCCCAATGTAATTTCTGCAGAACAAGAACTTTAGCTTTCTGTAACATTAAAGCTGAACAGAATGTGTTTTGGAAGAACATAACTAGCTATATTTCAAAGTCAAACATCTGAAGATCCTGGAACATGCCAAAAAGAAAGAGAGGGCTTGTGCCTAACTGGGCAATAATGTCATTGGAACCAACTGAAATGAAACCAAGGAAGATTGGCACAAATAATGATCAGAAGTAGGGCATGAAGCCACCCATGAGTAGAAGGTGGTCGTAGCAGGCTACCTTGTGGTGGAGATCAAAGGAAAAATTACATAGGTGAGTCACTCAAGACTGAGCGATGGTCAAAATGTGATGAAGTAAATGTGTCTAGGATGAAGAGACATCTGCTCAAAAATAGAATAACTTCAGAACGTCCACAGAGCATCACGTGAAAACTTTGGATGTATAAGTCCTTGCAGAAAGAGGAAAACGGTACAGAAACTTTAAAGACTTGTTACTTCCTTTGGGGTCTCTTTGGCACCTCCGGCGGATTTAAGAGTAGTCATTACATGAATGTGATTCAATATTACTTCTGAGAAGAGATTTGTAAGTCTTTCCCCCTTTTCTCTGGAGTTGGAAGTGAGAGAATTACAGAGGCCATAAATACTCTGAGGGAAGTAAGGTCCCAAGCAGAGCTAGAGATGTTAGTGCTAATTCCTCTGGTTTCTGATTTCTGCTGTAGTTCCTGCACGTCATCCTAGAAGCGACAGCAAAAAGAAAGCCTTTATTTTCCCGATGGCAAAGGGCCAGCAGAACAGTCCAGTCCTTTCTCTTGCTTCTGGTAGAGACGAGTATGTCAGGCAAATGAGGGAAGGCAGAAGTGAAGACACAGTACACTGCGATATGCGGTTATTCGAGCACGGGGTTGTTCTATAAAGAGCCTTATCAGCACAGCGCAAGTTAAAAAACCTGCCTAAGAAGGAGAGGTTACTCCACCATATGTCAAGGACTGCTCCCAGCTTCCCAGCTGCTTCTGCAATCCAAGAGGCATAAAGGTGACAATATTTCTCCCTGGGCTGTGAACGAGCACAGAATTGAGATTCCACAGCTCCCGCTGCGTGCGCCCACTGACAGGATGTCATACGACAGGACGAGCATTCATGGACTCTCTCCCCAGATAATAATATAGTAGAATAGCCCTCAGTGAATTAGTAGGATCCAAATGCATCAGATACTTCAAGATTTTTCAAATGATCGGCTTCCTGTGGGGCTCTTCTTCTAAAACCGCTCTGCTGAAGAAGGTCAACGGGCTGGAGAGATTGTTGCTACTGTAATTTGTAGTTGCATGTGTTATTGCTGGTTCTTTCCAATGAACACAGCTAGACAACTAATTTCAAACATCTCTCACCATTCTGTTATCTAATGCTTTCTTAACTATTGCTATCAGTCAATGCACTCCCGAGAGCAGTACTTAGCCTGGAATTGACTTCAAGCTTTCACGGTCAAATGATATCTTCTGATTAAGTCTACTCTAAAGCTTACAAAAGTCTCATCAGCTTCAAATGGCCTAAAAGCATGTTTCCCTCACTGTAAGTCATTATTTCATGCTTTGGAAATGCTTAATCCACCCCATCTTTTCTGTGCGCTACGAAATCCTTTGTAATTCCGGTATAGAAAAAGCCTTATTAATTTTCTGGGAACATATTTGGGACAGTAGCTCTCCAGCACCTTCTTCACACCAAATCAACAAAAGTTAGAAAATGTCGGCACGTAATCTAAATGGGAGAATCATTATGGCTTATGTGATGTCAAGGATCAGACTGCCCTATAATTGTCCCTGATGGCCCATAAAGGTGAGATGCCTTTAAGATGTTCATCTGAGGCTTTACAGCACGTAAAATTTACACACCACAGCTGTCTCAGGAGGATGATCCCACACAACCAAGCCATGGAGCCAGTGGAGCAACCATCTACGTAAGCAGTTGTGCTGGGTTTCCTCGTAGTTGGCTAAGCTTGCCTTTGTGCTTCCTCAGGGAAGGTTTGAGAGGTCTGGACTGCTGCAGAGCAAGACACCTCCGTTCTTGATTTGCTGTTAAATCACCATTGTATTCTGCTAAAAGTTGTGGAAGGTTTCTA
This sequence comes from Chionis minor, assembly GCA_013398295.1. Lineage (NCBI taxonomy): Eukaryota > Metazoa > Chordata > Aves > Charadriiformes > Chionidae > Chionis > Chionis minor. The sequence goes on from VZSF01001882.1 coordinate 49,883, forward strand.
GTCTAGCCATGGTTTGATGAAGCTGGCACTGCTTTTTTTCTACAAGAATCCTATGTTTGCCAATGTATACATAAGATCGGCAGATACTTGGCACAGTGAGGCTCTGGGAGGACAGAGGTGGAGAAGTGGCTTCAGGTTGTCCCTATACAGGTTCGTTCCAGATTGCTCAGTCATGTTAAAACTGAAGGATGTGAAAGGTAAGAATTACACGTCACTTATATTCCACTGTAGATAGCTGTGAGGGTTTTGGATCTGGGCTTCAAACACTTCACTAACATCCGATAAAAAGGAGTCTGAGGTCTGCACTGAACACATTACAACAATTCACCATGTTGTGGAGTGAAAGAGGTAGAAAGGGAGTTAAGGAAACCAGCTAAGACTCACCGTTTTCTTGCTGCCTATTATTTCATGCTACACTCTGCTGCTTATCATTACTAAGAATTGCAAGTCACCAGCAGAACTGGATGAACTGTTAGAGAGATGTAAATGATTAGTGAATGCAGGTGAACGTTGTGTCAAAGTGTCAATTCAGTCCACAAGTGCTTATTCACCTACTGTCATCACTTTTGATTATTATGATAAGGAAGGGCTCTTACTGAAACGATGAAGCCCTGTATGAAACAGTTCTGAACAAATGTAAACTTAAAAAGTACAAAGTGTCCTCGTGGCATCATTTAACGTTGGTAAGAATATTTCGCACACAGCCACATCCTCAGCTTCTGGAAAGCAAAGTGATTCAGCTGAATCAACAGGAGTCTGCCTTTCACCCCAGCCCATATCCTGGGCCTAAAACTGAGGAGAAATGTCTTAGAAGAAAGAAAATTCTTGTACAACTCCTCCAAAATCTGTTTAGTAGATGGAGTTACTTCACTTAGATTTTAAAAAGTGTGATAATATTTTGCCTCCCTCTTCACAAGACACCCAGACTCAACTCTTAATATAGGCAACAGTCACGCAGAAGGTTTTTACAGCGGCTTTGCTCAAGAGGCAAGAGATGAAGGCTATTAATAACTGTTCTTCCATTTGGAGGTCAGAGGAAATAATCTTCTGCTGAAAGGAAGCCTGGGCTACAACTGTGGAGTAGCTGCACGATTGGCCATGAATGGGGAAACTGATTTGCCATGAATGGGGAAACCGATTTGCCATGAATGGGGAAACCGTGCACCTTTCTCTGATGTTCCTTATTGCAGCTTCTTAACTAGTCCCATTTGCTACCACGAAACATGACTGTGGGATATTTGGGGTCAAGAATTGAAGGGCAAAGGTTATTGAAGCATCCTGCCAATGCGGCTAAAAGTGACCTTTACTTGACAAAGCAGAAGTAACACGGGGTCTAAAAGAACAGTATTCAAATAGCTAGTCCATCCAAAACATTGCATTTGGATTGATCCTAATCAGCCATAATTTCCTAGTTTAATGGCCAATTAAAAGGCCATTTGAAAGTAAGAGAAGCAGAACAAATCAACATGGAAAAAAGCCTGGATGGTCTTTAGAAAGTAATTCAAGTTTACTTAGGTTTTACACATCTGACTAGTGATAAAACGAGTAAGTAACAGATGTCTTAGTTATTCAGAGTCGTTAAATAACTTGTTTCAGTATGAGATAAAATCTGAAGCATCACTGAAAAGTGAAGTGAAATACCTGCATTAAAACAAGGGATTTATCTGCCTAAACCTCGCAGCAAATATTAAATGGAGTGTAAAATTCCCCACTATCTGGCTATTATGTATGTTATGTACCTTGATGTGTATGTTATATACCTTGACCTGACGTAAGAAGCAGAATTAAAACTCAGTATTTCTTTCATGTACATTTACAACTGTGATCAGACATAGAATGGTCAGAAGGATTCTAATTTACCATCTTTAACCCCAAAATTTTTATGTTAAATGCATCTTCATATTCTTAAATTTTCCTGGAAACAAAGTTCCTTAAATATTATGGGCCAAAAGTGAGAGCCAAATTACCTCTGGTTCTTTCAAGGCTGAATGTCCCAGGAAGACTCAGTTCATACACTCTTGAATATGGATCTATTTATTTAGGTGCTCATTTTGCAAAAGGAATTGTAAAGATGCCCCCCCCCCCCCCCCCCCCCCCCCCCCCCCCCCAAAACNTTCCAAATTTAACCCATTTCAGAAGATTTCCAGAGTGGGGCAGGAGTCCCTCTCATAGCTCTATGTGGGGCACCAAGGTTTTATTCAATAGCGAAGGCTCCGAGACCTGTCTATTGCTCTTTATCAGAGGTCTCTAGCAGATAAAGCCTGCAACAAAACAGCTACCGATCTGTTACTGGAGCCTCACTCTGCAAAAGATCTGCTATTGCTAGGCTATAGATGTCCCTTTTTCCATTTTCTTGGCTAATAGGTCACATGTTGCCATCAGTGTGATTTGGATTCAGTTAGACAAATGTGTCATCGATTATATAACATTGTTGAAGGAACTAGCCAATACTAATGAAATAAAGAGCAACAGAGCTATAAATGGACCCCATGCAAACCCGTTCTATTCATGGCTCCACTGGCAATGCCAGTATCCCCTTCTCAAAAGGCAGTAATCTCCAAATTTACTTTTTCTTCAGCACACGCAGAAACAGCAATGACAACCCTTTGCACCATCACTGGGAAATGATATAAAAACTCATTGATTAATCATTCACCTGTTTGACTTACACTTCCTTTAGAGCTGCATTTTAACTCTCAGTTTCCTGAGAAAAGTACCAACTACTGCTTTTGCTGGTAATTTATAGTCCTTGCTACCCAAGTTCCTTCTGCACCGTCATTGGCTAAGGTTTTCCAGTTGCGATGTCTAGTCACTGCTTGGCACTGAAACAAATCTTACAATTTGGTTAATGCAGTGGTTCATCATGGGTAGTTTGTATTTCAGTCTGCCTTCACCATATGGTACTGAATAATAACAGTAATAATAATAACAACAACAACAATAATTAGTATTTCAGTGTGACTTCACCATATGGTACTGAATAATAATAGTAATCATCATCACCATCAGTTATTATTATTCAGAACAATATTGTTAATACTTTGCTAAGAAAAGGAGCTAAAGCCCAATTCTGCCTTCCATGGAAAAAATTCATTTACTTCAGTGGGAATAGTCAGAAATTTGGCACCAATTCTTGGTAGTAAATTATTAGAGTATCAATTAATATTTATAGTTGAGGCCTGTTAAGGCCTCATAAGAGGGAAGGCTTCACTTTGCCTCACATTTTATGTACACGCACAAATAAGCAGCGATGTCATGTTTTCCCTTCTGCTTCCCCAGCATCATCATGCAGAGACAATGGGCGTTAGAGTCTCCCAGCCTGTGCATTTATTCCTAGAGAGTTTTGCTCGTGTTACAGACGAGAACATGCATGGCCACAGCTTTTCCAATTTTAGATCAATGAGCCACACAGCAAAGAGGACGGAGCTGGCACGTCCCCCGCATTCATCTGAATGGAATGAAAGGGAGCTCAGTTCTTGGCTCCAGTTTTCTGTCACTCCATTGTCATTCAACAAAACGGACCAAAGAGAAAAGCGATCAATCCATAAACTCGTGAAGCCTCAGTCTCCAGCTGTCATCAGCTTTGAGCTCCTTCCACTGATCTTATCTGTTGCAGAGTGATTGAAAGTAATTTGTTTTGGTTGAAAGTAATTTGTTTTGGAGAGTAATTAGATTATCTCTTGGGGGGCTTCCTACCTGGTGACCCAGTGTTTCTCCTTGGCTTGCTGCTCATTAACATCAATTACCATAGAGACGCTCATCAAAGGAAGGCTTGCACTGCCCAGGGTGGGGAACCTATTAAGAAATATGCTTCTCATTCCCGCTAGGAGATAATAAACCTTCTGATGTCAAACAATTATTTGTGGGTCAGACACATATGATCCCATTGGGGCTTAAGCCTTTCATTTGCCATCCAGTGTGAAATGCTTAGTAATTAGGAAATGAGCTAGATCTTTCTATAACGGTTTATATTAGCATGAATAGAACAGGCTCAAGCAAACTAAATACGTAATATTTGTGAGTATTTACCAACACTGCCAAAGCAGTAAGGTGGACTGGTAGGCAGGCTACTCTGGAAAAATACAGGGATGCATACTCCTCTCTTGCAGAGGTGCTGGAAAGACAAACAAAATACATCTCTGTAGGGAAAAGTGCAGAGAGGCTCAAAAGTTCATGCTTTGACTCTTGTCCCCAGAATCAACTCTTTTTGAGACCATTAATATGGCTATGTATATGACACAGCACTGATAAGCATCATAATAACACCAGTATCTATTTTTTTCTGTAATCATATGAGCTCTAAATGAGTCGTTGCCTGACGGTGACATTTACTGGTAGTGATTACATCATTACTACTATGCCATCCTACAGAACACCACAAAATAAACAAGAGCCATAATGATCCACCTTTTGAACCGCATCTCTTTTTCAGACACAGCAAATCTGAACAATTAATCGCCTCGGTTACGCATTAATTTACAAACCCTCAGTCTATAATTTTCCCGTGTTACAGCTAATCTTTGAGCTGCTTGGGCCATAGAAAAAGGTTCTAGAGGGAGCAGAAATGGCCTTTAAAGGTAAGGTTTGGTTATTGAGGCTTCACTGGCTGTGTAGGTGTCCTAGTGTCACCAAGAGCCCCCAAGCCAGCCCTGGGCATGCAGGATGAGCTGAGATTGACCACGGGGGAGCTGGGGTTGACCGCGGGGAAGCTGAGGGAGAAACATGGTGAAAATGTCCTTGTTCTGCAGCTGTTGATGGCTACCTGCAGATGGTCCTGGTCCCTGGGGAGAGGAGTATAGGTTGGGGCAGCCCACACCTGAAAGTGACTCATCACCAGTGCTTGTAGTCATCAAAACCCACCCTGTTGGGTGATACTACCTTTAAATACGCAGTGGAAGTCCTTTAAATCTCTTCTCTGAAGAGCTGCTAAATGCTAACAGCTGAAGTAAATAACTGCCATTTTATTTTTTTCATTTGTCTTGTTGGAGTAATTAGGTCATTATATCTGAAAGTGATTGTTTTATGCATGCCAAGAGCGAATAATGAAGACCTTTGATGAATGCAGTGAGCAGCATGCAAATGTGGGGAAGGAATGCGGAGGCAAATGAATGACCTTTCTGAAACAGAATTTCTCCCCGCGCCACCATTTTTATCCGCATTAAAGCCAGTTAATGCGTTTACTTTTCCCTGCTGTGTATATTCTAGTTGATTCCTCAACGCTTCCTTTTCCTAATAAAATGCACATTGTCCAAAGTGTTTGCAACGTTCTTTAAATAGGCTACTGTGGGCCTGTTTATGAGCCAGCCAGCGGCTGCTCGTACAGAGCTACACATTTCCTCTTCCCATGGCTTTCAAGGAGTGCTTAGAACTTAAATATTTTTTTCAGACTGGATTTATATAATTTTGGTATTAATGCTGAGCTATGGATAGTCTTTAGCCATCTCCCCAGCTCCTAAAAATTAAGTTAAATGAAAGTAAACCAGTTTTATCACCCGTGATGGTGTTAGCTACAAAACAAAAGACAAGCTCTGAACGAGTGATGGAAAATAAATAACCTTTTGTTTCTCAGGACTGGTCCTCACAGGAAAGGGCGGATCAACTGCTTCCACTTAGCTGCTCATGTGAGCGAGTACAGGACCTTACTCTACAGCCCGGGGAAACCAGATCGACTCTGTGACACTCACGTTATAAATCAAATGGAGTAAAGCAAGGAAACTGGGAATACCGTGAGAAGACTGGCAAGGATTTTGTTTTGCAGGCCTTTCCTTTGAGCCCAGGGTGGGAGGAGAGCTGCTTGTGCCTGTGAGCATCCTCGCCAGCGTGCGCTGGTGCTGGTGTGAGGGTACTCGGTGGAGCGAGGGTGCCCTGACACCTTGCGGTGTGGCCAGTGACCTTGTGGTCCCATCTCACATCTGCTGGCTGCCAGTGGGAAATAAAATTCAGTCCTCCAGCAGCACGGCTGGTTGGGGGAGTGAGGGTGCCACGAGGAAAATTAAGGTATCTTGAAGAGGGAAGCAAATGTGGCTGCCTTGGTCTTGACGGCTTCGTGGCAGGGAAGAGGAGAAGGTGGCTGAATGTGTTTTATCTGACATGTACTTTACAGGTGTACTTTCTGCTTGCAGGTGTACATATCTGTGTACACTACCTTCCATTCACTGGCTATAGTGATTTAGGGGAAAATGCATTCAAATCACTAGATTTTTCATTTTTTTTCAATGTGCAGTATCTCAGTGGAAAAAGGATCTGTTTATGGCAGCATTTTAGCTTAAGTCGGAATAAACGGTTTGAAGGAAAAGTGATTTCCATCCTTCCTGAGCTTCAGTTTGCTTTTTGGAGTAAGTGGTGTCAGAGCACACAGACTGAATTGACTTTGGATTAAACTAAACCTGAATACGTGCTCAGTGAAGTCCCCTGACATGCTGTTGGCCGCTAATATCTGTTCAGTCCATGGGACCAGATTAGACCTCGCCTGAAGCCACCCCCTTGAAATATGTCCAGTGTGGATGCTAAGTCCTCAGCAACTACGGATAATTATGGGACAATTCACCATATTCATAACACCTTTTGTTTTCATCAATAAATACATTTTTTCTCTGCATGACAGACAACAGGTCCAGTAATTCCGAATCTTGACATGGCATCTGATAAACGTTACTATAGGTTTCATTTATTTGCTCAGCAGAAAACATGGTAATGTTTTACACACTTTAGATCCTTTGACTCTGTCCTTCGTATCCCAATTCCCTGTCCTGCCAGCTTAGGCTAATGAATTGAAGACCGTGAACCAAACTCCAGTGAATTCTTGCACCTGAGCTTTTCTATCAGTCTGCCTGCTCTTGGTGTGGGCTGATCTCTGTTTACAAGGTGATTTCTAGCTCTTTGTTCTTGGGTTTCTGAAGTGTAGGTCTAAGGAATTACGGAAAGGATTATCATCGACTTCTTATTTGCTTGTGGGAAAGCTACCAAGGTAGCCAAGCAAAGCAGGCTGCTAGATAAAAAACCAACAAAATGTGGATCAAAAGGGATGAAGTCTGTGGCAAAAAAACTGAATTTCCTCTTGGGAAAATGCCAGTTTTCCCAGCCAGAAAATTGCAAAGTGCACAAAGTCACAAGAAGGAATTGAGGCAGGTCACATATCTGAGAAATATTGTGGGCAGATGCTCCTGTTTACAGCTGGCTTACAGTTTTGAGATTTTTTCCGGGACTACAGGAGATAAAATCAGTGTTTAAAGAATAAACCTTCTATCTGGAATGCAATACAGCAAGTAGGAGCTAATTCTGAAATGAGTTTCTCATCCATGGTGTCACAGGATAAAATATTTCCTTAATGGTTTTGTTAAACAATGTGACTCATGGGTCTTAAATCTCCCATCTACAGAAAATGTATGTCCCTTCTTGATTCTCTGCCAGAGTAGTGTAAGAGAGGAAAAGATGGATAAAGCGACGGAGGTATCCATTTGTATGTTTTTATCAACTGAATTATTGACCATTACAAATGTAATTGCCAAATTAATCATTTTCTGTGAACACTATGGACGAAAAATATTGTTCATTTGGATGGTTGATCAGGAACGCTTTAGAAGCACAACTTTGAATGATTTTTAAATATGCAGGTTACTCACCCAATGCTGGGGTACGAATTAGGGAGCCACTCGCCCTGAAGGGTAGGAAATACCATGTGTGTGCACAGTGCACAGTACTAAATACAGTTGAACAATTTTTCTCTTTGAAACAGGTACCAGTTGCAATCCAAAATTTGTGTTAGAAAGTGTCCACTGTCTACTGTTTGTATAAGCAATCACAGGTTAATTTATTAATAAAGGTAATGACCTCCTTGTGGGCAATTTACAAAGTCCCAGTTGTCACTGTCACAGCACATTCAATCGTCCTGAGCTAAGAGGTGACTTCTTATGTTCCAGAAAGTAAAGTAACCAAATTACAAAACACCAAATGCAGTTGTGAGGGGTTTATCAGCTCACGTTTCCCCTTATCCCGCGATTTGAATGCTGGCCTTCTTCCAACATTTCCAGTTTACGACCACAGATTTTGCCCACCGTACCCCTCGATGGCTTTGCTGAGTCTGCCTTTTCCCACTTGATGCTGCTGTCTAATCCCATCCGATCCCCTGTACGGACAGCAGGGCTGTGGGGGATTCTAGGGACATGAGCAACTCCTAGTAGAAGAAAATGAAATGCCAGTACCCTCTTTATTTGGCTGACACAACGATCCTGTACTACCGGACCATTAAAGGGATGTTGCAAGATAGTGATTACAGGGAAAGTTCAGCTGGTTTCCCTTTGAAATACATAAAGGTGGTGTTCAGGTAATGGTTTCGAATGTTAGCCCTTTTGATGTCTGCAGGCTTTACACTTACACATCTGGAAGCCTGCACACCTAGCTATAAACAGACATCGCAGCTATGTTTCACAGCTGGCTTTACAAAAGATCAGCAGGATGCACATCACTTACAAACGCCACTCTTTTCTTTTTCTTTAGCTCGCTTGAAATTGTATGTTGTTAACTTGTTACTTGCTTTGGTGATTGTTTTATTCATTTTCTTTTTACTCACCTTCAAAGAAGCAATCTGGCCCCACAGACTTCGCCGTGTTGCCATAGGAATAGTCAGAGCTGGGGACTGGCATTTGTTCTCGGAAGCTGATTCAAAACCCGCTGAGGAGCGCATGAAGGCTTTGCTACGGTGCTGAGTGCCCCCAGCTAGCTGTGAAAGAGCTGAGGATACCCTGCCAACCAAAGGAGACATGGTGGAGTCAGTTAGGACACAAATGTTACTAATATCAGCCTCTCTAGCCTTGTATTTAATTACCTTTTACTTCTAGATTTAACTTCAGCTTGTATAAGGAGTGACAAAATGTCATTATCATTCAAAAACTGCTTTATGGAAGCAACATCTATGGAAGACTTCTTAGTGCCACAGCTCAAAAGCAGTATGTGTGTTCTTATCTAGAAATGGGAGTCACCGCCATGACGTTTTGAAAGACTTGGCCAAAACATGCCATTGCGTTTGAGACAGTGTTTGGTTCAGAGAGTTGGCCATTGTAAGTGGTGTATTGGCCATGCTGCCTGGTACCAGCTATCTACCTCATGAATAAGTAGGTTTGGGGCTCTAAGATTGCTACGTTAAACATAAAAGTTTGCTACTTAGGACATAAGACCAAGGGTTTTCCAAATTCACAGTTCCCCTGCTTTCTAATTGGGTGTCATGTTGAGCTATTGCAGTTAAGGACTGGATAAATCCAGAACCACGGTGTTAACATCCTTCAAATATCTTGTTATAACTGGAAGAGTACGTTGGCACAGGCTTGCAAGGACATAAGCATGGCTGGAACAAAGCAGATCGAAGATGAGTCTAGTCCAGGATCCTACCAGTTTTGTAGTGGCTGGCTATCTACAGAACGACAAGATAAAAAAGACAATGTAGAGTCATTCTTCCACCTCTGGTAATACTTGTTAGAGGCATTTTATGAAATGAAGGTTATAATCTAGGTCATTGCCCTCAACAGCTTATAATGGAAGAAACATTTTATTTGATGACTGCTGATTACAGCTCTGGTATTTTCAGGGAACAGGAGTTCCAAGACGTCCCTCTTACCCCACAGCAGCCTCAGGCAGGGGGACTTGTCCAAAACTACAGAGTTGAGGTGTAACTTTCTTCTGTAAAATCTTTGTGCACTCTTTTGTCTTTATCCTTGTGGCTGCTAATAATTTTTCAAAATATAATAATAATTGTTTCAAAAAAGGTGCCCAGTGCAAATTATTTACTGATTTCTAGTTTTATTGGTCTTCCCTTGAGTCCTTTTGAAAGCAAGCATCACGTTTGCCATCTTTCCTTCCCCTGACACTAAGACTGGTGCAAGCAGTAAGTCTCATATCCCAGTTGGCAGTTCAATGAGTCCATATCTGAGCTCATTTAAACTCTAATACCCTTTGGTGAATAACACAGGTAAATGTCCTGTGGTTAGTTGCCCTGTCATATTTACCCCGGGATAAAAATGGAAAGAAAAGACAATGGATTGACACGGACACAATTAGAACATTATTTATATAGAGCTTTTAGACTAAACTGGCAAAATGTGTAGCAGCAATTCATCAGCTCGTCTCTCTGTGGTACTCAGTTTGGTCTAAAATCTCCATGTAAACAAAGCTTTTACTACAGCCGTGCCCACCCATTGCATTATTTTTTTAAAAAAAATAAACACAGAAAGGAAGGAATCTCCCAGCTTATTCTCTAATTTCTAAGAAGTGGAGAACAAGAAAAGTGCTGTATCTTAGACTAGACAGATTTTCAAACAGCCAGTTCCCATCCAAGTCCATCAGTCTTCCCTCCCCTTCTCCTCCCCAGGAGCACATTCCTGCAAAACTTGAGTTGAAATCGCTTTGTTATTTTGAGCGTGCCCTGCCAGTTTGCAGCCCATGCCATGACACAGCATTCCTCCCGCTTTGTTTGGGCTGCTCCACTTTGGAGCTGACATTTAGCAAAGTCGCATGAATGTCTCCCTAATACAGGACTCCTTGTTGAATGCAGTCAGCTGAAGCTGCAAATTCTAGGAATAGGCATGAGTGGAGGGTGCAGCCACGAATCCCAGAAGGGAATCCCCCTTTTCCTTGGGGGTGTAGGGCTTATTTGGCCATGGAGCACTTTTTGGACATGGGTTGCAGCTCAGAGACAACTGGATGAGGCAAAACCCTTCCAGAGACTGCCATTTACCTTGGCATTTCAGGGAGCAGGCCGTGTGGGGAAGGCTTTTCCAAACCCTGTAAAGATACTCATCATGGTTGAGTGTGGATTGTTTCGGATGGATTATTTTGGTGTACGTATCTTGGGGGCACACGCTGGGTAGATTTCCTTTCCAGCAGTTGATTTGGGGCTTGACTTCACTGAAGTCAATAGAAGCTTCCCTACTCACGTCGATAGACCTAAATCAGGGCTGCAATATAAAGCATACCGCAACTAGAAAGTTTATAATTGTAAGTGTACGTTCGTTGCTCAGTCAGTGCTCATACATCTTTAAATTAGCAGCAAACGCTCTTTTAAAGCCCATCACAGTTGAAGTTTCTCACAACAAACCATCCACTCTGCCAAAGGAGGCAGCTTCTGCTAATAGCAACTTTTAAGTGTTAGCTGGATAGGTGAACTAAATAGTAAATGTTTGCTTTCTACTTAGCGAATGTCTGCCGTAGCCCTGCTAAGTAGCCAGAAACAAATTATGTGTGAAACTCGGCATCCCGCTCCCTCTCTCTCTGCTGTGATTGGTATTTGCTTATGCAGCCCAAGTCCTTAATTTAATTAACGGGAATATGCTTATTTTACAAATGATAACCTTGTAATCTCCTTAGCAGGAAAAACAGGAACATTTTTACCACAAGCTATTCTTTGCTGCGCATCATTTTATTACCAACATTCTTGTGACCCCTATTTATTAAAAACTAAATTAGTCTTTCTGATGATTTCCATTAACTTACAAGTGTATTTTATTTACAGAAAATAGAAGAAAGAAAAAGAAAGAAAATAGAAGAAAGCCACAGAAGTATATGGAGGCTGTGTGTCATTAAAGAGACTTCTAGAGTAGCTCAATTTTTTATGTGCTCGCGTCGTGTCAATTATAAAATGAATTAGCATTGACTGTTTTTAATGTTTTCTTTAACAGAATAATTGAGTGGACTCTCCCCTAGTGTCACCATTTTGAAGAACGTTGTGAACTATACACTATGGTGAAATTTTATAGATCCCCATGAAACATAAAAAACTGATAGCTACTGATAGCTAGCAGAGGTATTTTTAGGTATGTATAGCTATGTTTGTATCTATAGACACATTCATGAAGCCGCGGCTGTTGTATTTTTTTGTTATTCTTTGGCACAGCATCTAAAGAACCCATGCTGGTTCTGCCCTAAACGTGGAGTTATGATCACCTATTCATGCAATTTTCCCTTTTATCAGGAATATATCCTTTAGTGCACTGCCACCACCAACATAAAGAAATATTTTTATTGATGGTCACATGTAAAGGCAATTCTGTTAATGCAGCAACTTGTAGGGGGGAGTGCCCGACTGTGTCCCAAGGGAATCAGTAGACATCTGCAAAGCCGGTGGAGCTTTCTGCAGAATCAAGAGGACAGCATGTTTGATGCTGCTATGAATAGAATCAGAACAAATTGGCAAGCAGAGGCATATTTGCTTCCATATTTGTCCTAATTAACTTTTGGAGAGTGTAAACAATGAACAAATGCAAATTTATACTGCATCATCTTCCCAGTCTCTAACGGAAATAAAACTCAGATTTAAGTCCGGAGAAGTAAACGTGATAATTTTCAGCCTGCGGCTATGGTACCTGCCTGAACACATCCAACTTTTTATTAAATGCATATATATTCCTTGTTTCTGCATCTGTTCACAGCAAGGGGATTAGAGCAAAACATTTTTGCGCCTATCAATCTATCATCCAGTGTGGGTCACTTGATGGCTGCCCTGGTAGCCTTATTTTTTTTCTGTGATAGTTCTGCAGAAGAGAAAGAACATTTGTTTAAACACTGAACTTTAAATTATAATGCTTCCAAGGACATTCCGTGAGGCCACTAATTCACACTCACCTGACTTGCAAGCAGAAAGTATCAGGAGATCCTTTTCCCACCAGTTAAAACCTGTCGAGGCATTTGTTGGTTTTTTAGCTTCCATTCACAAAATATTTTAACTGATCTATTTTTTTGTTTTTAGTTTTGCTGGGTGCCCCTGACTACCAGTAAGCTGAGGCTTAAAGAGTCCAAATGAGTCCTAATGATACGCGTTAATTATTCTACCAAGGCCACCCAGGTACGAATATGAGGACCTTGTTTAGAAACATGGTAATTACAGTCAGATTTCTAGTGTGAACATTGCCATCGTGATATTTAGCCAATAATATAAAGTGCAAAAGCCCCAGACTGAAATGAAATGTCTCAATTTTTAACCTCAGGAAGTATTTTGATAGACTTTCAGCACGTTAACCATTGTGATCATATCTATGCTTTTATTCCATATTTTGGACTAAGATGTATTCCAAAATTACAGCATTTACTGAACAAGCTCTAGTCTAGTACACCCTGAGCAACAATCATATGAAGTACCTGATTTCACAAAATCACGTTCTTTGCTGTTTAATAATCATTAATACGAATTATTAACTCCAGGAGTTATTCACCAAGGCATGAATTAAAATGGTATTTTATGGCTAGAATACCTAATCTATAATTAAGATTTTTTATATATATACGCACACGTAAATGAGTAGAATAAACAATAAGAATTAATTTAAAACAAGTGACTATCTTGGATGTGACTGGTATGACTAGAACAAAGGTTTGTGGAAGACGCTAATATTCCGAACTTGGAGGTCAAGGACTTTCAATTTATCTTACTATTTAATTTCTTAGGTTTCCAGTTATAGAGCTGACTTCAGCAGTGTTTCTACATTTGAATTCTTTGAAACAAATGCAGTAACACAAAGTGATGTGTAGAGATGGCCACCTATATAGATATCTTTCTGCCTAAAATAAACTTTCCTTTGATTATTCCATCAGGGCGTACCTTCTTTGCACAGCATAAGACTATCATAGTTATATTTATAACTTACATAGTTCTATAAATACATAAGTGCTTTTCCTTGACCATGTTAAGCACGCTAAAAAGCCCTGCGCTGAATTGCCCACGCTATGATTGCCAAAACAGATACGAACCAGTGAATCACATCTGATAACTTATCAGGGAGCACAAAGGACCTGGGGTTTATGCTTTTCTGGCTGGTAACAGACACTTGATGGTCTAATTCTGCTTCCGTGACGGCTTGTGGCTAATACACCTTGTTCTTCAGATGGATGCGTGCGTTGAACTCTTCACCACTGTAGGTAGGCCATTGCTCGCTGGAAGCTGGGTTGGTTACCTCTGCCACCCTCAGACATTGGGGAGAGAAACCACAAAGGACTGAGAGAAAGGAGATACATGGGTAAAAATAAAATATGGGCAAGTGAGAAGTTCTGTGCTACACCTGAAAAGGATCTTGGACTTAATGCAGAAGACGAAAACCGAGGGCAGGTATCAAGCAGAGCAGTAAGAAAGAGTTTTAAACTAAGAGAGGGGAGATTCAGACTAGATATAAGGAAGAAATTTTTACATTGAGGATGGTGAGACACTGGCCCAGGTTGCCCAGAGAGGCGGTAGATGCCCCATCCCTGGAAACATTCCAGGTCAGGTTGGACGGGGCTCTGAGCAACCTGATGTAGTTGGAGATGTCCCTGCTCATTGCAGGGGATTGGACTAGATGACCTTTAAAGGTCCCTTCCGACCCAAACTATTCTGTGATTCTATGAAAATAAACCCACCCTGACAAGAGTGTTGCAGACAGTCGATGCACATTAACATCTGGGGGCACGAACCTGAGTCACAGGGCCGGACATAGACATGAGTCGCTCCCATGTCAGCAGAGTTTGCATCATCGCTGCCAGCCACAGCAAGGAAGGTCCAGGTACGTGTTTGGTTAAAGCTTTTTGGCTTTAGCATGATTAATAAGGTCTCAAGAATAAAATCTAACAGAAGAAAGAGTAGAAAAGGCAGGAAGGAACAGGAGGGTGCTCGGAGGTAATGCAACTGAGAAACGCGAGAAAAGGGGAGTAGAAAATCAAAGCAGGAGGGTGGGGGAAAAAGAGGAACGGCAAAACAAGAGGAAAAGTTGTCAAAATGGGACAGCATGGAAGAAGGAAGGGCGCTGGGTTGAACGAGGGATGTTTCTGGGCAGCCGTGGCCTGCTGCGCGGGAGGACGAAGCCGGGCACGGGCAGGGCTGCTGGGGAAAGGCAGTGCCAGTCACTTGGCCCTGTTGGAGGAAGGTCAAGAAGAAGGGAAAAAGCAACCAAGGTAATTTTCCTTCAGGGCTGTGGAAAAGCTGCAATAAACTGCAGACAAAGTTATGGCTGTTGGCAGGTTGGACCTGCCTCGCCGCGTGGGCACAGCCGCTCCCGGAGCAAGCACCGCAGGAGACCTGAGGTCGTCGCACCGCAGTAACCTCCCGGCTGCAACGCTCGCGCCCGGCGAAATCAGCCCGCTTATCTCAAACCTCATTTGAAGGAAAGGCACCGAGGAAAAGACACTCTGGCTCCAGAGCGAGACCATACGGGTGAGACAGCAACTGAACTGTCTGGGTTAATGTGTAACTCCTCATGGACGAGCTCCCGCTCACGGTAGCATCAGGGTTTCACGGAGCAAGATTCGGCATGGAAGGCGAGCGCCGGGGAGCTGTTTCCCACCAGGTAATATGAAGCCACCCTGCTGGTTAGCGGTAGGTGGGAAGAGAGGAGAGCCTGGCAGAGCAGTGATCCTCACCCCAGATGGTGCCTGGTGGTGGAACCGAGGGTCTCCCTGGTCTTTCCCAGCTGGGGGGGCTGCCCTGGTTCAGGGCTTGCAGGTAGGGAGCAGCCGTGGTGGTGCTGGGTTTCAGTGCTGACAGCGGGCGTGGGGAGGCACTGGAGCAGCCTTGGCTTAGTGGTGTGGAGACCATCCATCCTGCTGCACTCTAGGCACGAGCTGCCACAAGACAGCCCAGGGCAATCCCCACCCCACAGAGGGGATCAGAGCAGGGACCCAGTTACCACCTGCCCAACTAAAAGAGCTTATAAAGGAGGTTTATCCAACAAAAGCTCCAAGAAGTTCCTTGCAGGCGAGCCCTCAAGCTTGCCGAGCAGCCATCAGTCAGAGGTGCATGGCTGGACATTGTTTCTCAGCGTCTTTAACAAGATCCCCACAAGGCTGGGGTCTCACCCATCTCCAATGGATTCTGGGCCCACAGGTGGCACTGCCTTTCTTCTCAGAAGCACCCTTAACCTCAATGTCATTAAACCGCCGTATCGGCCCAGCTGGCATTACAAACGCTTCTCTTGAAGGCACTGGAAGCAAACAGATGTAGCTGTGGAGATAATGAAAAAGGATGCAAATAGTAGCTCCTCAGAAACCACTGAGTTTTACCAAGTGGCTTTGACACTTGCCAAATACCTTTAAGCTGATAAAGATCTGATTTGTACTTCAGAGGTAACCTGATTAGCAACCAATTTGAATCTGGAATATGTTAATTGGTACAAACATCACTAAATCACTTTCTTTAACCTATATGAAGCAGTGTGAATGAACGATAGCGAAGGTCAACACAGCCTGGGGAGTCATAGAGAATGAGTACTTCTGTATCTGCCCGCAATAAAATAGTATGATTAGTAATAAAATGTAACTGCATGTTCACACACAGAATGACACTAGAAAGTACCCAAGGTCAATCCAGCACTCAGAATTTAAGAAAAACTTCATTAAACCCGCTCATGCAACTAAAATCTGGTCTCGCACCACCTTTTTTTGCCAGGAGTCCTACCCCATTCAGTGCCCAGTACAGATGGTGTTCACTAAACGAAATCCACTCCTCATTTTATTTTGCTTGCTGTACGACTTGCTGACCCCATGCTCTCACGAACTCAGTGTCTGTGTGTCTCACAAATTTTAATATGTTAATGGGTATGTTTTGAACACCGTTAAACGGCAGCTTGGAAACAGGGAGCTGAAGCACAGAGACACTAGTGTCAAAAAGGTGCGGTATTATAAACCACCAAGGTTGAAACCTTCCCAGCATGGTATTTTGCAGTGCTTGTCATTACCCAGGCCACCATTTACACCCACAACACAGCGTAGCTCAGTTAAATTTCAGGTGCTCACCGTCTTCACCACACTTCATGGTGTCATGTCGGGCGTTCAGAAAGGGAAGGCTGGACCACTTGGTGCACTACGTTGCTGGCATCACAGGTTGCTTGGTGGCAGAGATGACACTAACATCTGAGTCTCCAGTGTGGCACCAAACTATTTTCTCCTTGGAAACCTCCTATTCGCTAGATAATTTCTGCCTCTGTAACAAAGCATACAGGGAACTTATCAGCAACTGTCTTAGACTAAAATGTCTAAATTTTATTTACCTGCTTCGCTCCCAACGCAGGACCGTTCAGGCTGCAGGTCCATGAGCAGCATGAGATTTTGCTAAGAAATGGTTCTCAAAATTCTGTTTGTCTTCAGCATGGAGAAGACAGTGTATTTTCTAATCTTGTTCTCAAGACGGATTGCAGCACTTTTGGAGATACTCCCAAAAAGGAAAAAACAATCATCGTCAATTTTCAGGAGCATTTGTCTGAATTTTATAAATTTTAAAATATCAATAAATAGTCTTAAAACTGGAAAAAACAATCAATCTGTTCTATAAACAGCACTAACCAGCTTCTTTTTAATGTATAATGATATAAAAAATTGTCATTATTTTACATTAAGTAATTGTGTGCCTTAAGTGACTGGCTGTAGGCATTTCTTTGCATGACATTAAGCTATTTTTTTTAAGTAATCAATTTTAAAAGCACACAATTCAGGGCAATATTTCTCGTTTGAAGTCCATAAATTGCAGCTGCTGCTCAGCCCCCCTTTTGCATGTTGTATTGCCTGAAAGCAACTAGGTATTACAATTTTGCACTATCCCATCTGTGTTTAGATTACTTGGTAGAAGAACTGAGGGGGTTTGGGGGGTTTTTTGGGGGGTTGGGTTTTTTTTTTAGCTTCATACTCGGTTTTATACATTAAAAATCTGTTCTCATCTGTGCTTGGCAAACAACAATACTTTGTGTCATATAAAGGGGGCTGCAGTCTTTCAGGGAATTCCTTTTAACTTTCCTGCTGAAGTACTTGTTAGCATTTATCAAAAGACTCCTCACCCCTTAACAGACTCTCTTTAATTGGCCACTTGCATGGTCAGTTAATATACTGTGGTGGAAACCAAGTGGTAAAGTGTGAACAACCGAATCTGGCACTATAAACTCGGTGACCGCTCTGAAACCTGTGGCTATTTATATACACGGCAGTGTTTTGTCATGCTGATTTTTATTAGCACGGATTAGACACAGACAACTTGGTAGATGTCACAGATGAGTCAGAAAATGTTAAGCACAGACCATTTAAAACATGCAAGTCTGCAAAGGAGCCATGGGGCTTGGAGCCTGGTTCCTGCCCTTCCCCTGGCATGCAGAGACACGGCACGGCGCCAGCCTGGCACTGCTCCTCTCCCAGTTATCCTACCGGACAGGCTGGACTATCACTGGATGGGGGGAAACGTGCCTGGCTTACGGACGGGGTTCATCCAGCCTCAGGAAAGGTTTTGGGTTGTTCTGTGCAGAGAAATATTTGGACAGCAGGAGCACAGGCATGCCTGGAGCACAGCAATGCTCCCAGTGATCCCAGAAATGTTGCGGCACATGATGTACATGCCTTTCTTGGGGGGGGGCGGGGAGGGTGTTAAAATCCATTTTTACCTTTATTGCATGTCTTTTACTACCTCCAAAGGCAGCGTGAGGAAAGCTGGCTTAGCAGCGGTGCAAAAAACAGGTGATGCCAGAGGAGGACTGTTTCTCTAGACTTCTCGGTGACATCTCAAGCTGCTCTGTCTGCGATGGCACCATGCCCGTACATTTTCATGTGTACATTTTCCTGTGCAGCGCCAGCGCTCCAGGTGCTGTCAACCTGCAAAGCCACTATGAAATCTCACCTTCCTAAGAGCCAAGTCTTAGGATCTATCTCCGATCTTAAAATTCCAATTGGGTGTCTCCCCAAGGCTGTAACAAATTTTTGTCCCTGGCCATAATTTTCTGTTACAATTTTGGAAAACCTGCCAGCAGTAAGTATACGTTTGTTCTTTGTTTACAAGCATTGTAAACAAATAAGTTAATTGTCAAAAATGATTATGTACGTCTGCTTGCCTATTTATTCTGGCTCTATTCATAGGAGCATTAAACTCGCCACAGCTATACTTGTCCAGTTAAAAAAACCCAAATACCTGTGCTACATATTTATAGAGCCTATACAACTTTAGAGAGAAATTGCTCTTGCTCAGGGTGAGGGCACTGGACATTCCCAGCTCCTCTATCGCTTTCCCCTTTCTAGGAACAGGAAAAAGAGCATCACTCAGTGGAAAATGAAGAAGTCTGTATCTTGGGGTTTGGCTTTCTGTTTTGTATGGCAGTTAGCTGGACAAACTCCATTTGCCGTCAAGGTGTGAAAGATCACCTGGATATTGTCATTCCCGTTATAGTCCTTCCCTAATCCTTGGAAGAGGGTGAGCCATAAGTAAAACTGCAAGTATGGAGATTTGAGATAGCATGTGCGTGTGTGTACAAGTGCATGTGTGTTATTATTTATAAATAAAAGTTACCCAGAAGAATCTCGCCATAAGGTGCGCTACAGAGCACTTTGTAATTCTATATGCTTGCATGAGTATAATCATTAATTGTAAGGAGACAGAATCTCAAATCAAACCCTGCAATCTGTAATCCTGCAATCCTGCATCGATGTAGTCCTACTTCACAGAGCGAGAGCGTGAGCAGCACTCGTTAAAGCCAGGACAAAGGCAATCAGGTTTCATTTGTAACGTTAATATCCAGCACCAGAAATGCCAGAAGAGGTTTGCATCTCTGATCATTAATATTAGATGCTGCACGAAAAGCTGCCATTGTTAATAACCAGGCAAATAATGCAAGTGAGAATAGTAGCGCCTGGCAGATGCAAGCGTGCGTATCTGTCACCGAGCTCGTGGAGCTGGGCTTTGCTGGACAATTTCCAACTTTGGCAGGGTGAACTTTAGCTGAGTAAGAAATCCAGGCTGTCATTCGTGAAGTAGCTGGCATAGGCGCAAAGACTCCCCCGGTCTTTGGGAAAGTGAAATAGCTTTTTTTTTTTTGTTTTGGTCTTTTGTTGCAGGGTGCGTTCCCTTCTAAAGAGTTAAAATGAACACCAAGGTGCCATACGTTGTAAACGTTTATCATTTATTATGCATTTAAATGTGCACAGCACATACACCACAGTCTTGAACAGCACCTGTATAAAACTACAGACAGATTCTGGTAAATGGTGAAAGCTCATACCATGTAACATTGTTATCGAGGTTTTATCACAATATTTCGAAGTTACAACAGCTACCTCTGAGCATATCTTGTGTGAGGCCATCGGTTGCGGATTTAATGGAGTGAAAAGTGACAAAGAAGAACTGTTCCCAGAGAAAATCTTTGTGATGTGGTTTTGCTATCTGAAATCTGGAACAAAATCATCCGTGGTCAGAGGTAGTGGTGATAATTAACACAATGATTACTCACATGTAGAAAACATAGAAAGTACAGAAATCCCCCAAATTATAGGAAAAAAATTTAGAAATCCTTAGGCATGACATTTCCTAGGCGCTCTCATTTGGCTTCCTTTTTATTAATTGTTATTTTTGCTTTGCCAGCAGCTTGCTTAAGATCTGGTCCTGGTCTGGTCTGGTCTTATTGAACTTTGGTGAGTAGATTTTGTCTTCAAGGTCATGTGTGAGTAGAAGATACGGGCAAGTCTACACCGTTACAAAGGAACAAAGGCTTTTGTGTAGGAATGTAAAGAGAAAGGGAAAAAAAAAGCTACTCAGATTTGCATGTAATCAGAAATAACTAGTTTAGATTGGAAGATGATCTGTAAACAACCTCTAAAGTCATCAAACATCGTGATTAGTCCTGGTTCCCACTTAACATATTGATGCCCCAAAGACGATGTCTCTTTTGAAGAAAAGAAAGAGAAAAGGACAAATGGATCGTTTTAGTGATTCCCCCATAATCAAACCTGTCTTTTCCTTCATCACATTAGAGACATGAGTTACACTTGCAAAATATATAAAGAAAAATATAGGGTTACTTGATGACGATATGGTACTGCAGCCTGACAGCTGTCTGCAAATATTTTCACCATGATTATCCTTACTAAAAGTAAACCCCTGGGTAAAGATAGCTCAAACGTGACAAGGCTCAAATAGGATGCAACCAACTCTATCCTGAATACTTTTGGCTACATATGGAAAAAAACAGAGAGATTTGGGATTACGATTGTTCCCCCAGGCCCTCCTCCAGAACTGTAAGACCAAACGGAAAAGCGTGTACCTTCCTTCCATGCAGATTTTGTTAGGAGACTGGCTTTAAGAGTTAGTGAGGTAGAAATTAATCAACTTAATGTCAGGGAATGAGACAGAAAAAAGCAGCATATTTCTCCTTCCAAATACTGCACCAAAAATAATAAATACTACAAAACAACCTCTATTCCTTGTAATCAATCAATCGAATTCTCTCTGTGGAGCTTGTGTTTTCTACAAACCAGCAAATGCTTTTGCCTTTTAAAAACTTATGAGTATTATAGGGTTTCCCAAATTTTGAAAAGTGAATGTGGTCTCCAAATGTGAAAGGGAATCGAATTTGAATAAAATAGAATTCGTTCATGGCAGCGTGTTTCGCAGTGTGCTCATTGGGGGAGGGACAAACACATTTTTTTAATTATTTTTTTTTTAGCCTAATGCCAAGCAATTGTATCATAAGGGCCACAAAAGATCGTGTGCTCCTGTTTAGGATAGAATAGAACAGAAAAAACCCCACCTCAATCCTGCTGAGTTTCTCTAGGTGTTTAAGCCTCTCTACCGCCTGGCAGGTCTAAGAAGACGGACTGCAGGAAAGTTCAAAGTTCAGCACTGGCAGATCTAAAAACAGATTTGTGGGGTAGCTCTTCAGCACCGCGCTTTCTGTACCGAGGTAAATCGATACTGTTCCAATTAAATAGCCACGCCGCACAAAGGAGGTCAGGCATTGTGTGTGGCTCCGCGCTGGCATCCCATCCAGGCACCTCCGCCACCGCTCCTTCTCGGAGGCCAAGAGCTTCTCTGGGAGTCACAGGGGGTTTGGAAAACACACCGAGGAGAACAAAGCCACCATAACAAACAAACAAACAAACACGCGCACAACGACAGACACCGTACAACACACAAACAGTGCAAAACATCGTAACAGAGGAATTGAATTTCACCTGGTTTAGGACACAGATTAGCAGCACACCTGTGATAACTTAGAAACAAATTAAATAAACCACAAAGCAGAAGTCTTCTAATGTTGCACCATGAAATGAAATACCTTGGGTTGGAGGTTTGTTTTGTTTTCAGAAATTTAAAAAAAAAAAAAATATCGGAACTATAAATAAATTTTGTGGCAATATATACAGATTTAAATAATTAACTTAAATATCTTACACCTACTCTTGCATAAAACTCTCCAGTGAAAGTGCACCATGTTTCTTTTCTGCAAATGTATTCTGCGTCTTCCCCTGTGCTGAGGTAGGTCTGAAGGGAGATGTCTCAGATTCTAGGAAGAAAATGTGTCACTGTCATTGTGGGAGATACTTTATTGCCTTTCTTTGTTCTTCCATTTTTGCTCAGGGCTATGTACATCCCGGGATAAATCCTGGATTCATAAGCATTGTAGTTGTTTGGCAGGAGAATCTCTTTGAATTTGCACTCGTCATTAAAATGGGTCTGAAATGAAAAGGAAAGAATGAGAGGGAAGGAATTTTAAACATCAGGTCTGGAAATATTCTTGCTACCAGGTGTAGAAGGTGTGCTGTGGGGAAACGTGCAGCTGACTCCCCCTCCCCTTAGTAATCTTTTGAAGTGGTCGCCCAAACGAAGCTTCAAACAGAACTCGGGAGTCGGAGGATCATTAAGGACGCTGGGTCCAGGCCAGGCCTGCACACCTAAAGGTGGGGAGGACACCCATGGCTATGTCTGTCCCTCCTTGAGGGAGAGGGACACATTTCCACAGAGCTGCAGTGGGGTGAGGCCTGAGCCCAGTTCTGCTGCCCTCCTCATCCCATTGCGCAGGGGTTGTCCGACCAGCAACAAACTGCCTGAGAGGCTTCCGAAAAATCAGAATGCTAACACTTTCTCGTGTCTCTTGAGGAGAAAGAGGCATTTTAAAGACACTCAGTGTGGACAATATTTTCTGCTCCTGTAGTTTTAAAATTGAAGGAAGGGTTTGGGTTCATTTATGTTAATGGATCAGGAAAACAGCCGATAAAAGGCACACTTCCAGTGAAGAGGTTTCATTTGCAAGGAAGTACAAAGAGGGACGGGTGTCACAAGCGTGTTGTTATTTGGAGAGTAACAAATGAACTCAACTCTTATTATTGGGCAAAAGCCTAGGGTTTTGTAAGAGAGGTCTCAGCCTGTCAAGCTGAACGCTGCACTGTGAATTATTTTATCCAGGACACCAAAGCAGCAGTCTTCATAAGAAATGATGCAAAGGGAGCTTTTGCACTTTGGTGACTGATTCTGCCTGGCTTTTCTATGTCAAAATCCTCTGTAACAGGACTGATGCTCCAGAAAATAATTCTGGGTGCTTCGTGTCTTCATGTGAAATTGCCCTGGTTAACTTCAGCATAGTTTGGCTTGGATATAGTTTGGCTCTTTCTCAGCCCAAGTTTCTTCAAAGCATACTTGAGAAACATGAACTAGAAAAGCCAGGGATAAGGAAGGAGGCTCATGAACATGGGTTTGAAATGATGCTGATCACAGTAACTTATGCAGAGCTGAACTCAAAAGCAGGACAACAGCTCAACATGCGCAAAGACATGCACTTTTACTGTCCACCTCAAGTGTATCTTATAAGATGCCTTTATCTTTTCCAAAGATCCAAAGTAAAAAAAGATCTATATTGTCTCCTAATAGATCTGCTGCCTTAAAAAATCAAAGACCAAACCTTGAGGATGCTGAACTGTCATGGGAACAGACTCTCCAACCAAGAGCATTAATAAAGAGTCGTCTATAGGTATGTGACAGGCACCGACTCATCTCATCATAAAGGATCATTTGTGGGGGCCTGGCTGGTTGCAAGTTCAAGTGCACTCTGAGGGATGAAGTGCGCAATTGCCATACTCTCTTAAGGCTGTTGGTACTTAAATACAAGAAGGACATGGACTAAGGCTAGCTTGAGGTCTTGCCACACAAATGACTCCTCTTTTGGTCTGTGTGCCAGGCAAGATGGGTAGCCATGGTTGAGTGACTATAGTTTTTTAGGGGGAAACCAAGAAAGTGCAATGCAAAAGAGTGGGGATTACTTCAAAAGCTCAGTACGCAGCACACGTGAGCAGCACACCTTCTGTTGAAGGCTGCTTTGTGTTGCCTGGCTTGGGACGGGCAAGGAGGGGGTTTGGGCAGCTTCTAGCACCACGCACACCTCTCAACCCAGCTGACCATGGTCCCTTTCCCGGGCACACAATGGGTGGCTACTTACAGATCCATAGAGTTTGCCTTTGCTATTCATGGCCACGAAGAGTCCACTTCGAACGCCAAATATGCTCACCACTCCTCTTTCCACGGGGGAGATTTCCAGCAGACCTACAGAGGAGACAGAGGAATCAGGGGGCAGACAAAGGGCTGTGCCCTGAAGGAGTGTGTGGCGTCAGCGCTGCGTTCACCCAAAGGCTCCCATTCCCAGTGTGGTGTGGCTCCCTATGCCCCAGCGCCGCTGCGGGTGGCCTCAGGACCCCAGCCTCGCCCTCCACGTGCTGCCCCACGCTAAGACCTCTCTTCTTTTAGCTAAGCAGCTATTTTTACTTCACCCCCCTCAGGCATCCTCCTGCGTAGCCGAGGTTAAAATAAGCCGGAGCGCGCTCGGAGCGAACGAAACATTTGTCATCACGCAGCTTATACCCCCCCACACACCACCACCCTCCCACCCCCAGGACCTTATTGTTTCAGTTGGACAGCAGAGTCGTGGGGCCACGGGGTTAAGTCCCCAGCAGATGCTTTTCAAGGTTGGGGGAGAGCTGGGCTCTCCCCGGCCCCTTCTCCGAGTGGGCGGCTCACCGGCTGCGGCCCCTCCAGATGTTTTGAGGCCACCCCGACGCCCGCCGGCGGCCAGGGGACACGGTGGCTTTTGAGAGGCGCCGACGAGCTCCGGGCCGGAGCGGCCGATGGGCTCCGCCGCCGCCCCTCTACCCCCGCCGCCCGCCGCCCTCGGGGGAGCCGGGGCGGCCAGCGCCGCGGTGCCATGGGAGGGCGGACTTTTTAGGGGGGTTAGAGGCTGCCATGCACCCACCCACCCCCCCTCTTTCGGCGCATACCGCTCTCCGGGGCAGGTGAGGCGCGGAGCGCNCGATTCTCGCTGTGGATCCCGTCGATGCGGCCGTCGGGCAGGACCTGGATGTGGAAACCGATGCCCACGTTGCAGTAGAGGCGCCGCAGCCGCTTGATGCCCAGGAGGTAGTCGCCGTCGCGGGCGGCGTCGCGGCGTTCGGCCGGGAGCCGAGCGACGGAGCGGGCGAAAAGAGCCGCGTCCCAACGGCGCTGGCGGGGCCCGGCGGGGAGGCGACCCGGGGGCGACCGGGCGCGGATGGCTCCTGGCCACAGTAGCCCCAGGAGCAGAGCCGGCAGCAGCGCGGCGGGGAGAGGCATCACGCTTAGAG
>VZSF01001882.1:75270-113138 GCA_013398295.1 Chionis minor
GAGGCGGGGGGTGGGGGGGTGGAGGGAGGGAGCCCCGCGCTCAGTCCCCCGAGGATCTGCGGTTTCCCTGGGCTGGCTGCATGGAGAGGAAATCCCGGGAGCAAGAGCTTCTGAACTTGATCTCAACTCCAGGAGTCTTGTCTGAAGTGCTGATCTTCTTCTATAGCTGCTCAGCCATAGCGCTTTAGTCCTAGCCACGATATTTATATATCCATGTGCGTTGGTACCTATTACATCACCACCTACTGCTGCCTGCTGCAGCCCTCCGCTTTAGCTGAAAGTCAAATTATCACCCCTAGATGCTTAACAACTCCGAAGCGTCTTGAAGGGAAAGGGTGAGCAGCACTGGTGCTAAACAAGAGGGACAGCACAAACTTTTAAAAAGAAAAGGTCATATTTTGCGTTCATCACAGCAGCTTCCTTCTCTCTCTCTCTTTCTTTCTTTCTTTCTTTCTTTCTCTCTCTCTCTCTCTTTCTCTCTTTTTCTTTCTTTCCTTCTTTCCTTCTTTCTTTCCTTCTTTCCTTCTTCCTTTCTTCCTTTTCTTTCTTTTCCTTTGTTTTCCTCTCTTTCTCTTTTTCTCTTTTTCTCTTCTTCTCTTTTTCTCTTTTTCTCTTTTTCTCTTTTTCTCTTTGGTAAGTGCTTACAAATGCTAATGCAGGACAGAAAAATCAAAGACTGCTCAGCACACTTTCCACCCAGCACAATGTATGACTTTGTGGAAATCTGTGGAATTTCGGCTTTTGCTGTATCCAAGCGACATGGTTTACAGTTTGCTGGATGCAGAAAAATTCCCTTCATTAAAAGCCAAAACAGTTGTTGCATGGGAGGTTTAAGAGATGAAAAATGAAAGAACTTGCAAGAAAAAAAATTAACAAAGGGCCAAGGCTTTAATAAATACAAAAACATTTAAAGAGGCAGCGTGTTCTCAAAAGTGGTAATAATGGGTTTGATTCTAAATATCCCTTTAAGAAAGCAGAAAGCACAGTATTGCTCTGGAGTGCCAGAGGTGTGGAGCTCCCTCTTGGTCCCCGGGCTGACCGGGGCTGTAGTGACACCAGTTTATTCCCGAGCTTTAGAGGCTGCCCGTTCGTGCAGGTATTGCTCCGCTTTTTGATGGCACGATTCTTTTCTAATCTTTGCTATGCATGCACTTACTTAGGTGTTGCTGCCGTGCCTTAATGATGCAGTTGTTCTTAGGTAATTACTTCATTTGGGTTAAGTTCACAAAAACGAAGCTCAGTATTTAAAAGTAGGAGTTTTGACCCCATCAGTCTACAATGACTTTGTTTAGAGCAAATCCCATATGTTTTGTCACCTCCCGGAGCTTAAGCCTCGGCCCTCAACAGGTTTTCAGAACCATCAAGTGAGGAGACATTAAGACAATTTTGGAAGGTCCTGAATTAATCCGAAAGTGTGTGTGTGTGTGTGTGTGTGTGTGTGTGTGGGAAGTGGTTTGTGACTCAAGTCCTTTATAGCCTGAGGACAGTTTAGTCTTTCACACCAGTAAAGCTCTCCTGCTGTTCCAGCAAAGGATGCGAGAGAAAAGAGAATTGCCCCGAGCCAGATGACAGCTCACCTAGGTGCGAAAATCTCTGACCTTCGCTAAACCTAAGCAAACTTAGATGATGTGCTTTTATTTCTTCTTGTGAGGCGCGTATACACAGTGTGTGCGTGTGTGTGTGGCTGGAAAAGAGACTGTTGCCGCTTTGTGGGTGATCACAACCTGGCGCTATAGAGGTAGAAGACTCCTAGGTGTACTTTTGTCAAACAAGTTGATTTCTCTGCGCGCATGTGTGTGTTTAAAGGCAGCAGAATTTATATTTTCCTCTGTGGAGGTTTACAGGCTGGTAAATCCGCTGAGGTCAAAGGCACAGACACTTATCACATTTCTGTTTGCGTCAGGTCCATCCAGACTCCCTCTTACACCTGACAAACCCAGTGGATTAGTTTGGGATGGAAGAGCTGGGCATCAGGCAAGGGCCAGCTTCTCAGGCGTTTGGAAAGTGCCCTGCTCTGCAGGGGCTACGCTGGACACCTTGTCCTCCCCCAGTGGCCTTAGAACAGCCTGATCCCACCTCACTTCAAAATGGGAATTATTTGCTGCTGGCAAACAGCAGTGGATGAATTTGGGATTAAGTTTATTTACCCTCTGAAGGATAAGGCCAAGGAGTGGTGCTTCCGCCAACACACCTACCTGGCAACTTCCCTCCTGCGGCAGAAGTACAGCCCCACACCCACAGCTAATGGGCTGCTGGGTCTTACTGCCACAGACAGCCGTTGTCCCTGACCCAAAGAAGCAGGAACTCTAGGGCCTTAGCCCCGAGAATGTGAAAGCACCTTAGAAGTTGAAGTCAGGGATTCAACGGAGGCCCAGCAGACTGTCGCACCTTCATCCCTTTGGGATGTATAGAAATGGGTCCAAACATTCCCTGACAGGCTCTGAGTCCATTTGTTTGCAAGATCAGGTCCTAAATGATTACACAGAGCACCCAGAACATCAACTTATATTGTCACAATATCACCAATCAATAAGGAACACTTCTACAAGTTCATTTTTAAACTTGTTAAGGAATTAAATGGCACTCTTTCCATAAAGGCTTCAAACAAACCTTTCTGAGAGGAAAAGCAACAAGCTTTCAGCGAAGAATGAGACTATGAAGGTCGGGTTTGCATTCAAATTTTATACATTCATGTGTGTGCAAGCTTGCGCACAGTCTACCTACGAAACACTGATGCTTCAAAGCCCTCTGGTCACCTAGTTGTTCATACCTGTGAAAAACCCAGCGGGGTGAAAGCAAAGCAGAACTGCAGCTGTTCCAATCTGCACCAGGTGGAAATCGCTGATGTTCAGGGCTTTATGCTGCCACACAGACACTGTCAGTTGGAAATGATAGTCACAGGAAACCATTAAAGCAGCATATTCCCTATGGAAGCCAATGAAACTGTGTCATCTCCAGGGCAGAGCCAGGAACCGACCCTCCAACACGCCAGCAGCTTTCACACAGTGAAGGGGAGCTGGGTGTCTCCAGATCATCCCATAATTAATTCTTCTGAATCTTCCATATCGTGCCATGCTCCACTGCTGTGTGCCCCCTATGCCTTGTGTCACACACTCTTTTACAGCAATAATTTAAATATTAAAACAGGTAAAATGTCTTCATCTTTGTATTGGCTCTGTTCCCTAAGAGGCATATGGGGATGTCACAGTTCAGACAGCTCTGCTTTCCAAATTCCTCTGGGCTTAAAGTATAAAAAAGAAGAAAGGATTCACAGAATTCAGGTTCACACCCAGGTTCAAGCCCCATATCATGTATTCCGAAGGAAAAAGGGAAAAGAGGAAGGAATCTGGAATATCTTTACAACTGTTATGGAAGTTTTCCTGCAATTGCACTGGCACAGCGGTCATCCGAACTTGGCTCTGTGTCGATATCTCTAAAGGGGTCTAGGTCCACAATTTAAAAATCGATTTACATATTTATTAACCCCAGTAAATAGATGTAAATGACCCTGAAAGATATTGCTCAAGAGCTTTTCTGTTGAAGGCAAATATTGTACTGAGATCCTTTGATCTGGAAGGATGGGGAGCGGACTGGAAGGGGCATGGAGAAGTATATTGTTAGGAAAAAATCCCTTTCACCATGTTTGCATGGTATGAAGACGTGGTAAAAAAGCAAGCCCGTACCCCAGCTCCCCCTTTGCGCCCGGCCCTTTTAATTATGATTATTTTGGAAGACAACTACCCGGCGATCTGCAGAAGGGACTCGCCTGAGAAAGCTTTCTCACGTTCACGTCTGGCTGCCTCTCTGTGTGAGCAGGGGCAGTGGTCCCGGGAGAGGAGGCAGGCTGGAATGCAGCGCGGTGCTGGGGGCCCAAGCCCCAAATGGCCGGGGTCGCTGGGAGACCTTCTCCATCCAGGCCTCTGCCGCCCGCATAACACGCATACCCCCACACAAGCTAGCGAGTCATATGCACGCTTGCTTTTTTCTTTTTGCTTTTTTTTTTTTTCCTCTCTCTATTTGCAGCTGGTCTATTTGATCTCTGTGTGCCCAGGCTGTTTGCTGTTGTGAGCGTCTTGCCATGATCAAACCCTTATTATCTTGAGTGGTGTTGTAGTGTTATATATTGGAAAAGGGCAGCGGAGTGTAGCAGCAGGCAGCTACAATACTGGGCAGATAACAAAGGCACCAATAGCCTCACTCCAGTGTATTTGGATTGATTCAGGGAGAGCACGGAACATCACTTTGCTTGTGAGGGGTACGGACTTTTTCGACAGCTACTCTCTCTGCTGCTGTTGAGCTTGCGCAGTCGTACATCTCTGTGTATCTGTACAGAGCAGAGATCCCAGAGGACATGGGTTTGTCCATCTGTGAGGCTCCTGTAGGTCTTCAGTGCTTTAGATATTCCCATGTCCAGCTTGTGACTGTGCTGCTCATACACACCCGCTGCGGCAGGGATGGGCACCGAGGACCTCCAACTGGAAGATGAAGCCGCAGACATTTGACTTTCTGTGAACTACATTCAGTGTCTTAGCAGCCTTCTTCTCAGCTTCTGAACTTGATTTGTTTGCTTTAGTGCTTTCTGAGCTGTAAGGCTGCTGTTCCTGCAGCATCAGCTCAAAGGTGAGATGGTGGTGTGGTGACAGAGACACTCTGGGGGACCTGAGGCCGCTCTTAGACAAGCAACCTGATGTGGTCATGGCAAGCCACTTCCAAGCCACTTCCAATCACTTCCTGCTGGTCCTTGTCAGCAACTACATATGAATTGCTCTCAGGTGAAGATACACATCTGGACAGTCTATTATACCCTCTGCTTCTCACCCTGTTTCTGCAGGCTGCAGCTTTGCTCCATGCTTCTCTTTCACTATCCATTCCCCACTGCAAAAATTCCCAACCCTACTGTCACTCCTGCTCCGTATTTCCAGCAGTTTTCTCAGCTCCTTTGGCTTTTGCTCTGTTATCAGTTCTTTTTGCTGCACACGCTTTCTGTTGTCCACTACCCTCTCCCTTTTCCTGTAGCTGTTCTACTGTCTTCTCCATTCTCAGGACAAGAGGATAGGCTTACTGAAACAAATGCCCTTCATGGAAGCTACATTCATGGTAAAAGATGACTAAACACCACCCAGACCTTAACTGCAGGGCTGAAGTATGTGTACTACCTGGTGGATCTTCTGCAGTCATCTTTATGGTGCCGCTGCTTAACTTGAACACGTGAACCATGGCTGGCATGAAAATGAGCTTTGGAAAGCAATGTCATGGGAACCAGCTAAGGAGGAGCTCTTAGCAGCCTTAAGCGGGATTTCTCTCTGATGTTGTGATTAGTGTCAGTTCCTGAAGCCCGAGATGCTTTTCTGTGGGGTGGTGGGATGAGTGGAGAACACGGAGGATCTGAGGACTCCTCAGGAGTACCACTGGAGTTTGTATTGTTGAAGAGCAGGACTTAGTGGGATGGGACAATGGACACGTCCTGGGAAGCCATCAGTCAAGCCAGATCATTTTTGAGGGTAATCACATCCCGGGATCTTGTCATAGCCTCTCGGCCCTCATCCTCATGAAGTGTGAACCAAAGTTTGGAGAGGAAGTCTGCTAAGAACCTAGGTGGAGAAATATGCTCAGAGGCCTGCAGTTATTAATGACGGTCTTTTTTAGAAAACTTAGTTCCCAGCCAGGCTCATTCTTACACTAAAACTCACATGCTTATACTTTCGTATTCACTGCTGAGATTTCTGCATATGCTATTTTGTTCTTCCTTGTCCTGTATTCTTTTTACTTATTGAAATTATAAACACTTTTAAACTAAAAATATACATTTTTTCCTTTTGTCAGATTATGGCACACATACTTTTGCTGATACATTACCTGACACTCTGCCAAACAAAACTGGTAAAAGGACACATAACAGAAAATGAGTTTTGAGAATCAGGGTAAGTGTTTGTTAAGCTTATTTTTATTATTATTATTGTGGGAAATAGTAGCTTAAGTTAACTTTTCGTGTGAGAATGTTTTAGCTGACTTTGAATGTAGCATAATTGGTTTACACTAGTCTGTTCAACATGTGGCCTGTCTTGTATGAATCACTTTTTACCGGTGGCTAATGTGAAGAAAACTGGCTGTTGTAAGCAAATGACGTGTATTGCTGAATTTTAAAACTTCCCAGCAAAGCACCACTTAAAATCTGTCAGAACATATATGGACATAGCTGTACAATTCATAACCTCTCCGAGCATGTAGGAAACTAGCTTTTCCAGTTGACCTTTAGTGTCACAACCGTGAAACAAACGGATGTCTCTTTTCCTTATTTACCCTTGGACTTTTCACGGTGCTCATCACTGCGAGGTCTGAGTCCTCCGAGGAGGTAGGGGCCGTATCCTCAGAATACCTCCGTGAGCTGGGTATTGCTGTCCTCCTTCCCAGCCCATCGCTCACCGTGACAGTGAGGGGCAGCTACGTTGCCATCAGGTGAGAGGCCTTCACATACCTTTAGGGCCACGGAGGAGGAATCAAAATCAGGTTGTGGAAGACCTGCATGATTTGTCGTGGCTGATGAACTACTGCGGTAGAGGTTCTCAAAGCCTGCTCTAGGCAAGTTGCTTCCCCAAGCTGGCACAGCGAGCAGAGAACCTATGATGCTGACTTCAAGCTCAAGGGCAGGACAGCTGGACCACAGCATTCACCTGCACCAGGAGACACAGCTGGGTCCTTTGGTTTTGGACCAGCTGTGCACCGTATGGGCTGTGTGGGGTGGGGACCGGAACACAGACATCCTGAAACCTCTCCAAATACTCGTCTTTCCTAATAACCACCAGTGGTATTGGCAACGGCTAAAACTTTATCTTGCACTCTGGCACACAAAAGACCCTGCAAACAGTTATAAAACCAGAATTTAAGAGAGAGTTTGCTCACAAAAGTATGCAGTGCAGCACTCCTGATGCAGTCAGCCTGGAGACAGGGAACAGCCAGAAACAACGGTACGGTTTGCTGGGCAAGTTTTTGAGAAGTAAACTGCGAAGACAACAGGTAACAGCTCTTACACAAATAACAGCTCTAGAGCTTGAAGACCAACTAGCACGGAGGTTACCCATCAAATTCTGTGTTGCTTGAAGGTAGTGAGAGCGGTAATAATCAGGTAAAACTTAACTTCTTCCCCTTCAAGGCATTTGGGAAGAAAAGGTAAGAAGCCAGATATCTAGCTAAGAAGTACATTGCACGAGTGTGTAAAACAGGTTATCTGTCAACAGACGCATCAATCATCTGTCATCAGACATGTCTAGAGGATTTGTCTTAGATTTTGGCACATCCATTATTCACTCTCTCAGGCCTCGTAGATTACAACAGGAGCCAGTTCTCACTCCAAGATTGGATCACACGAGATATAACTAAATAAGTTTTGGATGAATGATCCTTGTCCAGAAAAATCCCCTCGACACCAAGGAACCTGCCGAGATGGCATACTGCACTGCATGACTTTTGACTTAATCACTTAAATCCTCTTGTCATTTGAGGCCCAGAGCAACTTCATCCTAGTCAACCGTTTCAATACTGCCTCTGTTTCTCCTCCATCTTTCTCACTTCACTGATAAAGCTACAAGAGCTACAGAAACATCAGTGTTACAGGAACTAATACAAGCAGGTTAAAAAATAAACAGGCAAAAGAAAAAGAGAGAGACTGCTTGTCTCTTTCTGGCCGGTTCCTGGTGCGATCATCCTGCTCTGAGATTACATTTCTCACAGGGTCTACTTTCATTCCTGTAGATGAAAAAAGGAAGAGGATTGGACTCAGTTTGTTCAATGAAGCCACACGGTCTCCTTAGCTCTCAGCAATGAACATTCCCTTTACGATTTTTTCTTCCATTTCAAAATATGCTTATAATCAGACCAGGAGAATTTACAGAATCCATGCTGCTAATGTGCTCTGCGGGAAGAGATTGCCAGGAAACTAGTTTGGAAACTTACTTTGCTTAGGACTGCTTTTTGTTTTTAAGATGTGGAATGAGTTCAGTGCAAACTTGGAATGACCATTTTAAAGACTGCCTTGAAGAAAAAAAAAAAACAACCAGGCTTTAAACCGGCAGACACCAACAGAATGAAAACTTTGGTAATCTTAATAGTTTCCTGGGACTAACCTATCATTCTCTCCATCGGTGGATTGGAAGCCACGTGGAACTCAGGGAAGTCTTCTTCCTGAATATGTACGTCCTGCAAATGTTGAGTGTAACAGTGTGGTCATCTAAAACCCGTTAGCTGTCACACGCAACCAGAACGTGTCCCACAGCTCCAACATTTTGACTTTGCTACTACCCAGCTGGAATAATGGGTAAATTATTGCATGAAAGACACTGAGCGAAACTCTATTCTCACTCTAACTTCCTGAGATAATGGAATAAAACCAAAAATGGCTGAGCCTACAGAAAGCCCGATCCCTACTAGAGATACTGTTTTTATGTTCAGAGCACACCCATTCACAATGATTATTTTGATATGAATGTCCATGTACATTATTATTTATGTTAATGGGACGGGAGGATGTACACGCGAGCTGTTGGAATCAGGACAGTGGGACGGGAATGATACATAACGAAGGGAAAACTCCCTGCTCAGGGAATTCAGACAGTGCTGTGCAGTCACTGCTATGCTATTTGCCACGTGCTATATACAGTCACAAAATATTCCACTCAGTCAGAGACATGGCCAGAAAAAGCCCTGAGAACCCCAAAGTCTTACAGTCTTATAATAACCACTGAAGCACGCCCTCCGCCACAAAAGGAGCACAGCAGAGCTCCCGTTGACCCGCACGGGCCAAGCTGCAAGCAATTTATTCCGGCGTGTAAAGAACCAGGCAAAATCAGAGGGATTGGTTTCAGTACATCCATGGCCTTTGCTCTGGAACCGCGAAGCAAACATTTCTGGCTACTTCAATGAAAGTTCATTATGAGGTATTATAAAATTATCTGGAGTTTTCAGAATATGCTTTTATTTCAGGGGATAAAAACCTAAATTTGGGTACCAGTATTTGGGTGAAAAAGGAACCTATCATTAAAAAAACCCACCATCTTTCAAAACTAATCTCTGTTCTTATCCCCCCTTCTTCCACTTTTGAATTTGTAAATTTATATTCCTGAGAGTTGGTGGACCAGCATACTAGGAGGCTACTTGTCACCTGAAGTTCAAATGCAGGAACTCAGAAAAATAAAAGGCATTGGAGTCTTTATGAGTGCTTCTTGGTTGGAAGACAAAGGAACATAATGATGACACAATAGTCCTTACTGTAAAATGCCATTCCTATTGTCTATAACACTGTACATATTATCACTCCCGTTATTATTTTTCTGACCAAAACCAAAATCAGCCCAAGGCTTCAGTTGCAATCAAACCAAACAGGACAAAACAGCAGACACATTAAGCTGCTGACTGACTTGTATTCCAAAATGCCCAGGCAGCTGCTAGTTTTCAACACTGTTTTTACATGCTGTAATTACAAATTACTGCAGCCAGGTCATTTTCATTTGGCCTTTACTGGCCAACACCAGCAGAGCAGCCTGCACTGAACGCTACCTTTCTATTTGTGTATTGGTTTTAAGAAGAGGATGGGGCAGGTCATGTCTTGTCCCACACAAGAAAAGCAGCCGCAGAGGGAGGGAAGCTGAAGCCACTCAAGACATTATGCCAGGATTAGAGCACTGTGTCAAACCAGAGCCACCTTTGGAGAGATTGGACCAGTCCTGAAGATCCTGTCAACCAAGGGAGCCCAGGGAAGGTGAGTGTTTGTTGGTGCTGACTCTGCCTGACGCCAAGAGGGCAGACGGAAAGCCTGGCTCTGTCGCCTTTTTCGTGGAGTGCTGGACTGTGACCCCAGTAAAAACTCCCCACTGGCTGGGGACTGGAGGGTGTCAGCGGGAGCGAGAGCCAGGGATACCTCAAAGCTACCCTGTTTGTTTGCCTGCAAATCCCTACTGAACACGATTTAATGCTTTCTGTACGCTCAGTTGTTCTCGTTTTTTCCCATTATCTCAAGAAGTTACATGAAAATGACTGAGAATAGAGTTTAGCTCAGGATCTTTCATGAAATAATCTACCCATTATTCCAAAATGATTCAATAAGAATGTTATTTTTCTGACAGTTTTCACTATCAATATTCGAAGAAGCAAGCAGTATCATCCATAAAAAACATATTACAGTCTGGGGAAGTGTTACACCTGCAGTCAGATCTCCCCTTTTCCTTTTTCTCTAGAACTCCCCTGCTGTTTCTCCCTGAGGAAGGGGTTTACCTGTGGCCACTGCTGGGGAGCTGTGAGGACGAAGGAGACAAGGGAGAAGAATTGTGCTGGCAGGGGGTGTTCCACCTCAGATTTTTGCAGAGCTTAGAAAGTTTCTCCCCCCTCCTCCCCTCCCATCACGACAGTAGTTTATCTAAGTTGCAGCAGGAAAATTACTGAGTGTAAATAAAAAGCTACCCCAAAACCCACTTCTGCAGCAGCTTTGGTGCAAGGGCAATTATAATTCAGAACCACAGGAACAAATCTTGTACACTATTGTCGTTTATTACTTAACAGCAGCAAATTGCCATTATTTTTCACTGAGCCTGAGGGGTAGTTTGCAATCCATTCTCATGCTTCATGGTGCTTTCAAGTGAAAATGAACGCAGGCTGCAGAATTAGCTCCCAAATACATTGATTCATGATTTGATGATGTTGGTGAAGTGGCTTCAAGAACTCTTCCTTTTTGGGGCTGCAACGGTTTGTGCCCAAGACCCTGCTGTGGTACTGCTCCTGCTCCTTCAGTACTTCCATCGCCGGCAGCATTTATGACGAAGCTGCATATTACTATAATCTATACAAGCTTCTGTGATGGTTAGGGATAAGGGAAAGACATTTGCATTAGCTGCAGAGGGGAACATACAGAACACCTTTGCTCATGGACTCAAGATGACATCTCAAGGCATCTGGAGGAAAAGAAGGTTATCAGAAGTAGTCAACATGGATTAAACAAGGGCAAGTTCCATCTGACTGTTCTGACAGCCTCTACGATGGCATGACTGGATGGATAGATGAAGGGAAGGCAGTGGATGTTGTCTACCTCGACTTCAGCAAGGCTTTCAACACCGTCTCCCACATCATCCTTGTAAGCAAGCTTAGGAAGTATGGATTAGGCGAATGGACAGTGGGGTGGATTGAAAACCATCTGGCAGGTAGAGTTCAGAGGGTTGTGATCAGTGGCACAGAGTCTAGTTGGAGGCCTGTAACAAGGGTGTTTCCCAGGGGTCAGTACTGGGTCTGGTCCTGTTGAATATGTTCATCAATGACTGGGACGAAGGAATAGAGGGTACCATCAGCAAGTCTGCTGACGACACAAAACTGGAAGGAGTGCCTGACACACTGGAAGGCCGTGCTGCCATTCAGCATGACCTGGACATGCTGGAGACTTGAGCAGAGAGAAATCTAATGAAGTTCAACATAGGCAAGTGTAGGGTCCTGCACCTGGGGAGGAATAACCCCATGCACCAGTACAGGTTAAGGGCTGACCTGCTGGAAAGCAGCTCTGCGGAAAGGGACCTGGTAGTCCTGGTGGACAACAGGGTGCCCATGAGCCAGCAATGTGCCTTTGTGGCCAGGAAGGCCAATGGCATCCTGGGGTGCATCAAGAAGAGCATGGCCAGCAGGTGGAGGGAGGTCATCCCCCGCCTCTGCTCTGTCCTGGTGAGGGGCATCTGGAGTACTGTGTCCATTTCTGGGCTCCCCAGTTTAAGAAGGACAGGGAGCTGCTGGAGAGGGGACAGCAAAGGGCTACAAAGATGATTAGGGAGCTGGAACATCTTTCTTATGGGGAAAGGCTGAGGGAGTTGGGTCTTTTTAGTTTGGAGAAGACAATGCTTATAAACACTTAAACGGAGGGTGCCAGGAGGATGGGACCAGTCTTTTTTTCTGTGGTGCCCAGTGATAGGACAAGAGGTAATGGGCACAAATTTGAACATAGGAAGTTCCATCTCAACATGAGGAGGAACTTGTTTCCTTTGAGGGTGGCAGAGCACTGGCACAGGCTGCCCAGAGACATGGTGGAGTCTCCGACTCTGGAGACATTCCAAACCCACCTGGACGCCATCCTGTGCAACCTGCTCTGGGTGACCCTGCTCTGGCAGGAGGGCTGGACTAGATGATCTCCAGAGGTCCCTGCCAGCCCTGGTGATTCTGTGACTAATCCTATACTGCTGGAGGAGCTGCAATATCTCAGCAGAGAGCTTATAAGAAATCAGCCAGACATGTTTAAACAGCAATTTGGAATTACCAAATACTAGCCCAAATATATCTCACTGTTGTTATAGTATAAATATAATTATTGCTATTATTAGTAGTAGCAATAGTTACTATTACTAGTTATTATTAGTCATAATTTTTACTGTGGTACCACTTTGGAATTCCCTTAGTAGACCAGAGTGCCATTGCAATATGCACTGTAACACTGTTACCATGACAATTTTTCTCTGTTTGCCAGTGTGTTTTGGCTAGAGCGCCAGCTGTTGACTAGCTGTGCTCCAAGTTGCCGAGCAATAAATCCCAAACCAAATTCATGACCAGATTTCTGCTCTAAGTCTCAATCTTGTGACTTGCCGCGTAGGTTGCTTTGCGACTCCACCTGACTTGGTCAAGTCACTCTGCAAAAGCACCACTCTCTCACTGAAACAAGTGGCTCCTTATGGCAAATTTTTGAAAATATACGTTGCATCCTCATTTGTACAGTAAGCACAGGAGGTGCTGCTGGTGAAATTGATCACGCAGAAAGTATTTCAGAAAGGCTCTGGGGAAACAAGGGAAGATGAGAAGGTTTTCTTTGCAATAGGAGAGAAAAAGCTTTTAGAAGCACGCTGTATTAAGAAAGAGGCATTTGACTACGCAGGACAAGACAAACTTTGTGAAATGTCAATGGTTTCTTATAGATGAGGAGATTTCCCTGACCGATTATCAGTCTTGAGAGACCCACAAACTATTGGCCTGGCTTTCAGTTTAATGTTGAAAGTACTAATGTTGTTAATTCTTCCAAGATCATATGGTCATTTGACTTTTTTTTTCTCCTTGTGACAACAGTGAAATTGGTCCCTCTGCACAGAGAATGAATTTCACTGTGGGCTTCACTCACAAATGATCGCAGAATCGTAGAATGGTTTAGGTCGAATGATGTTCCTCTTAAAATTTTCATAGCCTTCTGGACAGAGGTATGTGTCATGAACTGAGCAAAAAGCACACCAGAGGTGTGTGGGGAGTCCTCAGGTACTCACAAAGACCCCAGTGATTCGGCTGCCCCAGGACCGCTGGGGTGATGCAACCCCAGCTGTCACCAGGACTGCAAGCCATTAGCATCCGAGGGCTGCTGGGTAAAGCCACGGTATGTGAGCTAATGGTCCCAAACCATTACCTGCGGAGTCAAAATCCTTACCATAAAAGCACTATGGTTGCGATTTGCATCTCTCCAATGTGTGGGTTCAGTAACTTTTCCATCTGTCATTACTGGTAATCTCTCTTTGTAATCTCCCTAGTACCTCTGTGTCACCAATATCCCCACCATAGGTGTTGTTTTTTCTAATGGTCCACTTAGCACATTCAGAGGTCTTCCATGCTCATGCTATTGTTTGATTATGTCTTTTAGGGTTAAGATCTGATCAGTGTATGTACACCCTCTTCTGAAGCTAAACTGACTTTCCTTAAGCCTACTATTCAACTGTGCCCGCTTTCTTGTTCACAGGCACTCAAGCAAATGTATTCTCAAACACAGCAAACAGGCTAATGCCTCTTGAGTTTTATATTCCTTCCTGCCACCTCCTTTTCTTTTTCTTCAGCTTGCTGTAATCACATCTGAATGCCAGGGACAAGTCCTTCCGCAGCTTTCAAAAGCGTGAGGAATACCTGAGCGCTGGGAATACCTGATGCTGTCCCACAGGTGACACTTTTGCTGTCAGCGCAATCAGGACGATGCAACACTTCAGAATGGCTATTCGCATGTCACGCTGAGGATCCAAGGAGCAATGACATCTGTGGGGCCACTGTGCTCTCCTCGACGGCTTTCAGTCTTGATCCTGGTGGCTGTGCTTGGCACCCACGTTGATCGGTCTTATAAATGTGCCAGCATACATTACCAATGGTCTTTTCAACAGTTTTCCACTCTCCCTTCTAGCTTCTTGCCTGAAGTCCGTAGTTTTCCTGTCTCCCTCTTCAGCACAATAAACTTTTGAGAGATCAGCTGTTCCAACACGTTCCCCACTCTGTTCACATGGAGTGAGTTTGTGACCTAGTGCATCTGTCACTCACCTTGCAAAGCACAGCTTCAGAGATGTGTCTCTGAAAGGAATTCTTTAGAAATGTCGATGAATTAGAACTGCACCTGAAACTTCTTATTAAGTCCTAATTTAACACATACCCAGCCTTTATTCAGGCTAATCACAAAACTGATCTATCTTTTCACACTAAACTCTTTTCATGTTAAAGGAACTTTTGCCCTTGATCTGAGTTTATCTGATTAAACACTGATAAAGGTGAACCACAACATAGGCAGTGAAACAGGGGACCTCAGCTCTGCTGCTGAAAATACTGCATTTAGAAGAAGATGAGCATTCAGATTTACCTGTTGTGATGAAATTGAAACAGCAAGCCTTAGTTTCCTCCTTTAGGCATCTTGGCAACAGCTTCCTGAGAACTTTCTCCATCGCTGACAAAAGGCTCTCAACACTTACAGGTGTGGTGGCCAACCTCCAGACAGAGGCTGAAATTAAGTTAAGTCTTGTTGAAACAAACGTCTGGTCACTTCTTGCCAAATATGCCAGTGTTACTGGTACTACAAGAAAAAGAGATCAAGGAAAACAAATATTATTTTATTAATTCACTTACATTTCTGTATCATTCAAATGCTGTAAAGGTCATTGTGTGAAGTGCACTGCAAGATGCTGATCTGAGCAGCTCATTAGCTCGGTTAGTGCCGATGTAAAATAGCCACATTGCACATTTATAACATAAAGTAGTACTACTCGTGATAAAAGCAAAATCCATTATAAATAAACTCCCCAAAAGATATTTATGCCAGTCAAAGAACAGTCGCAGTAGTATCCGTGACTTGGCATTTTAGTGAACAAACCTGTATTTTGCAAAAAAAAAACCCAAAACACACAAAAAACCCCACACAAAACACACCACAAAACAATCTTTCACTAGTAAGTGATTGATATCATGTTTAATAAAAATCTCAGGATGATGAGGAAAATCTGTGACATTTTGTTTCTGCTAGAAATTGGTGTAACAATTAGGGCTTCAAGCTCAGGTTCCAAGGAGACATCTTTCTTCCATTGCATTTTGCTCTGTTCCTTCTGTGCCAACTCTTATAAAACAAGATACCACAGGATTTAATTCTAAAAATCTAATATTACTGCCTTGTGGTGAACTGAATACTACAGATTCCTTCTTGATAATACTGTCTCATGGGATTCCTGCCTGGTAACAGAATCTCCTGGGATTCCTGCCTGGTAACCATATCTCACTGGACTTTGGTAGTATTTCTCCCATTGGATAACCCCAGCCCCACCAAATAAGCAGTCATAAACCTTGCACTCTCATTATTTTACATGACATTATTTTACTAATGTCAGTTAAACCAGTGGGATATTTTTTCCTCACTCATTTTCACCAAGTTGGAATCTGGGTTCCAAAAGAAAAGAATAT
Organism: Chionis minor; assembly: GCA_013398295.1. NCBI lineage: Eukaryota > Metazoa > Chordata > Aves > Charadriiformes > Chionidae > Chionis > Chionis minor. The sequence continues at coordinate 90,964 of VZSF01001882.1, forward strand.
TATAGAGTATTTTGTTTGGTTGACAAGAACAACATTAATAAATACTTTTAAAGTAGCAAAAATAGAAATATTTCATGGCTGGTTTGACTACATACTGTCAGTCCCCTCCAGCAGGACTTGCACTTAGTCTTTAACCATACATGGACTAGAAAGTTTTTTGTTGCACTGAAAGTGAGATACTGTAACAGTTCTTCCTCTTCATGCCAGTGAGAGAAATCACAGCTAAATATTTTCAAAAGGAATAAACCAACAGCCATAAATCACCTATTATTCTGCTTGTTTCAATTATACCCAAAAGGCTCACTAAAATATCGGGACCCCATTGCAGCAGATACTGCACTCTTCAATAATGAAGGCAGCAAGCCAGTCTCTCTGTTCTTAGCCACTCTCTCTTCCCAGTTGTTCACAGCAAATTGACAGGTAACAAAATTATTCCAAAAAGCGCATGAACACACAGAATTTTATTCTTACAGTCCCACCCAGTATCTCCAGACACTTTTCCAGCTTTTCTCTGGGAAGCAGCAGTTAATCCACTTGCAGGGTAACTCTGGCACAAGAGGTTGGTGCCCGTGGTTGCACATTTCACAGGTTTCAGGTGTGTTTCACCTGTGAAGCTGAGAATGTTTCAGGACAGTTCTGGTCTCATTTGCCCTGTGAGATTCCCAGGCTGAAAAATTTTGGCTTCAGCTTCCCTTTGTCTTATTTACCATTTCTAATGGCCCACTTCTGAGAAGACGGCGGGATCTTTATAGGTGGGGGAACCACCTTGACAGGGGAATCACTGCTGAGCTGCTAGCCAGCCGTGCGATTTCACAGTGTTGTCGTGTTGCCATCATACACCTCTTGGAGAACCCAGCCCTAGCAATGTAGGTCAATTAAAATGGTGATGGGTCCTGCAAAGAATTATTTAATAAGCTTTCTGTCACTAAGCTCTAGATGTACCAACAGACATCAGGGCAGGTCCTGACTACCATCTTCCTGGCACAGGGTGGCTCTAGCAGAGCTCTGACCAGCTGAAGCTCTGGCCCAGTAGGAGAAGGGAAGTTGGAAACCCAGACACTACTAGGGCTTCAGCTACAATGAAGGCACCTGTAAGTAGGCAACACCTTCTATTAAAATACTGTATCTTCTGCCGCATGGTCAGACAAAAAAAAAAAAAAGGACATATGCCTTTTTTCCTTTTCACAGCTGTCTGTCAGTCCAAACTTAACACTCACAACTCCAAATCTTAGGGCTGTTCTGAGCCCTTTTTTGAATCCAGACCCTGCTTCAACACCAACCTTTCGTTGGTCTCGATCAAGTCATTAAACCTCCTAGCTCTTGGAGATGTAAATATCTGTAATAAAATTCCTCCTTTGAGTTATTTTTGAGGAGATGGATAACATTTCTGAAGCACTTTCTGAAGGCAAAAAACCCCAACGACTGACACACTTGATACCAGATCTACCAAGACACATTTATCCCCAAATCCTTGAATTTCCATGGCATTTAGCTGCCTGAAGTACTACTGAAACTAGCATGCAGAAAGGCACACAGGAGTTTCAGCAGCTTTGGCACTGGCTGGTACTTTGGTACCTTCTGCCATGACTAGATGGGCTGTACGTTCTGGCTGTTACTACAGGGCATTGATAAATGGGAACGGTGTCGGATTAGGGTCTGCATCTCTGCTCCATTGCCTTTTAGGGTACAACTTGCCACATGGACAACGAACTGAGAAAACTGCCTTGAAGACTTGTGGAAATGTCAGCAGGCAGCCTGGACAACGAAAACGGGGTGGTGAGCGGGGGAAAACAAAACACTTCTTACCAGGGGCTTTTGACAGCCTCTTAAGGGGGCATTCATGTCTTTCTTGTGAGTCACCACCCCAAAAATACTGTAAGTGCTATTCGTTCAGCGGGGCTAGCAGTGCAAGCTGGAAACAATCTAGGGAACTCTCATCTTCAGGTCAGTGGGGGCTGGCAGCACGGTCGCTCTCTCCCTGGGAACGAGGGGCGAGACGAGAAAGAGCACGGCTTCCACATTGCTCTCGTGCATGGTGTGGCTAGGGACTGGCACTGCAGAAAGGGAAGGGTTTATTTGCTGCCCCAAAGCAGAGCTGTGGACCCCCTTTTTAGCTCTTGTGAGAACTAGAATGATTTTTTTTTTTTTTTTGGGGGGGTGCTTGAGGGATGATTATGGCTAGGAAAGGTTTATGGAAAACTGTGGGGGGAAAAAAAAAAGGAAATGCGCAGAGCTTGGGGTAGACACATGAAAATTCCTGCCATCTCGCACTGCTCAGTCTTCTGCTTGGAAGGGTGATAGAACAACCTTGGTGTATATCCCATCTATAGCCCACAGAACCATCTTAGGGCCTGAAGCCCTACTGCTATAAAAATAGGGGAGAATCCATAAAAGCAGCAGCAGCATCTCATATATAGCACAAATCTTTTCTTACAAGAGAGGCAAGAAGCTAAGTGCCTTAATTAGAAGTCCACCGAGTTATTTTTTGTATGTTGCAGCTAACAACACAGAACATGGGCTCCTGATTGAATACCAAGGCAGTAAATCAATGGAGGGTCTTTGCTACCGTTCATGAAATGCTCCAGCTGTGCTCCTAAGGATTATAGTGTCAACAGAACTCTTGATTTGAATCACAGCCTTGCCTTCACTCAGGGGCCATATATTAGTCTTGAAAAGCAGACAGAGTTTCATTGCTCAAAGAAAAAAAAGAAAGAAAAAAAAAAAAGAGAGAATCACTGAGCTGAAAATAAAACGATGATGTAGGGGAGGAACACTGCAACACAGCCAAAGGAGGCGGGTGGCAAATTTCAGCAAAAACCTCTAGAAATTTGAAATTTAAGCTATTTCTCCTTATTTGTTTAGTATAAATCTCACAAGTCAAATGTAATTTTTCCTAATACATTTAGACCATGCTTAGTCATCTGATTAAGCGCTCAGCTGGTGTGACACCTCACAGCTTCACCAAAGCCAGTGCAGCAACGCCAACAAACCGCAGCCAAGAATCTGGTCCTTACTCGGAGTATGATATAGATCAGGAATCCCAGGAAGCAAGACATGGATCATTTTAGACACAGGTGAATTTGCCTGGAGGACAAATATGTTTCTGAGTATCACTTGTGGTTATGCTTCTGCTTTAGAGCATGAACGAATCAATGAAGACTAGTCTGTATTCCATCAAGCTGGATTCCTGAAAGCTGTGTAAAAGGTGTAGTTTCGCCTTAGCAAAACACTTGAAGTCTCCCAGGAATCTTCTGACATTTAGCAGGTGTTCTCTTGCAGTGATTGTAATAAATCTTAACAACCCACATGCAACAGGCAGAAAAAAAAAAGCTGAAGACTCTCCTAATCATGACCTTGAAGTTGTTGACGAGGTCACAGTGGTAGTGTCATACTGAAGTTTGCACATGTTCTTACTTTTTTATTCCTACAGGAATCAGCTGCTGCCAAAGTATACATGATACAAACTAGAATCTTGATTATCCAAAGCTCAGTCATAGTCTCTGTTTCCTATAATACAGTTCTATCCCTGGTATTTATTGCTTACATTGAAAAGTATCTCAGTTATTCAAAACCTTGGTTACTCAAATTCAGTAACTGGACCCATTAAATCAATTTGCAATTAATTCAGCTGGCCCAAAACCATTTCCCCTCTCATAACTGTTGTGAGGCTACGCAAAATTTTGCCAGAACTATTCGAAAAGGGGAAAACCTAGCTTTACTTGGAATACTTTTGTGGAAAGCAAAAAGGAGAAAGAGACCTCATAGAGCCTTGATTTCCTGGGACTTTGGGCAGTTTTATCTTTTTGCAGGAGCAAAAAAAATGGCTATCCTTCCTCTCTGAAGTGTAGAATTAATCAAAAATGCTGCTTTTCACGAGCACCAAGGTTGAACAGTAGCTGAAATACAACAGGGTTGGAGAGTTGAGCCGAGTTCCCGAAACATAACACTAATTTCTCCCGCGCTAGCTCTTGCAAAGTCACGATACCCGCAGAGGATGATAGCAGCCTGTTTCCTGGCTTGGCATTTTGTTTATTTTGCTTCTCCGCCAGCACATGTGAAGCCTGTGCAGAGCTGCATCACCTTGTGCTCCGCTCTACCATCTGCAGGACGCATGCCCACAGCTGCCACCATGGGCGAGTGATCAGCGTTAGACTCTCCAACAGCCTTCACGTGCAGAAGTCTCATCTCGTTGTTTCCTTGTATAACATGAACTTCTCTTCTGCTGGGGTCTCCGTGTACAGACACATGTGTGCCACCAAATTTGAATACACAGTTTTACAACTGATAAATGTATTACTGGTTTGCCACCACAGTCTAGCCAAACGGAAAGTATGAGTTTTTCAGAAATAAGTGAACTTGTATCACATAAGAATCACAAGAATAAGTATCACATCTGCGAGTAAACAATGTCATTGGTGTGAAAATATATATTTTGTTTGTCTCAGATAAAGTGCTTTATACCTGGAAGTGTGTGCACAATAAAAATCCACAGGCCTTCACCTGGCAGGGTTCTCCGGGACAGTTTTCTAAACTGATTTTGTTTCTTATTCCCCCTCAATTCTTTTCTTCTGTTTCCTCTATCAATCTCACAGAGGGAGCAGCACTACAACAGCAGCTCAAGCTGTAAAAGTGTTTTTCTTATCTCCTTTTGATTGCATTTTAATCGGTCCATGTTTCCTTTCCAATTCTGCTTTATCAAGATTGCATGGAAAAGAGGCACAAAGTGTCTTTCAGCCTTCCCACAGCTTTTTGCCCAAATGCTTCATTATTTTCTAAAAAAAAAAAAAAATGCTCTTCCTTTGTTTAGCCTTACCTGTTCTTTGGTGGGCCATAAGCTAGATTTGCTCCAAAAGTTACCTAGAAAGCAAACTCTCGCCTACCTTTCTAGTTTACCTCCACAATTGGAATCGTGTTCCAGTAGTCAAACACCAGACTATTCCAAACATGGATCTTATAAATTGTATTATTTTATAAGTGCTTATTTGTTTTTGAAGAATCTTATTGCTCCATAAATTTAGAGTTTTTCCATCTCACTGCAGATACCATGGGAAATTGATACAAAAACATAGCAGCAGATGGGATTTTTTTTTCATTTAAGTTTTCTGTGGAGAGGAAGGTGGACGGAATGCTTGGCTTACGCCATGAGACAGTGTCACTAGAAAAAAAATCAGAAGTTTTTTTATATGACTTTTTTAAATCAGAAAAGCTTTCTTATTTCTTGTTCTTGGTAGAGAAGCTAACATTTGTTAGCACTTAAAACAAGAAGCAGTATTAGGCTTACATTAAAGTAATCTTACTTGCATTGAGCTATAGGGTAGGAGTCCATCCTCAGCCTTTAGGAAAAGGTATTAAAAGAAAGCTAGATTGGGTTCCTTCTCCTTAGGAGGTGCTCAACCTGCTATTAAACCTGATAAAATTCCAGTTCCTTATTGTCCTGCTCCAAAACACCTCTGCACAGTCACAAACCCAAATAGCTACAAAATGAAACCTAGGCCCTCAGCTCAAGCACCGTTAGCCCTCTTTCCAGAAGCTGAAGCCTCATATTTGCCTGCAGATCCGGTTTCAGAAGCAATTAAGTTATGGGGCTTCTTACAGCCCTTTGGGGAGACACCACAAGCAGAGGCAGCCACTTCTTTCATGGGGATTAACAAGGAAGGAGTTGCTTCTGGCCAGATGATGGTCAACAGCTGCTTTCCTCGGGCACACATGTAGGGAATTAATGGACCCGTGCCCTCCGCAGCCTGGAAGAGAGGTGTGCTGGAGCAGCTGGGGCTTTCTTTTGGCTCATGGGGCTCTTTCTGCAGGGTAGTGGGTTTCTTTGAGACCATTTTGGGGTTGGATCACTAGGCTGCTTGTGTGCTTTCAGACTTTCTGGGAGGAGCCTGTTCTTAGTTTATCTATATAGGTACTCTACCTACGTAGAGCAGAGGAGAAGAGAAGTTAAGAAGGGATTGTCTTCTCTGAAAATGTATATGGAAGTATTGAACCAGAAGTGACAACATGGGCCAACAGGAAGGGAAGTTGCAGGGGAAAAGGCTTTGGTACAAGTTTTTACTAAAGCTTGGAAATGCTCCAGTAGTAAACTGCAGAAAGGGATGATATACAAAAGGGAGTGAATTTGGTTTGTGCAATACAGATATAAGAGGAAACAATATTGTGTTGAGTTCTCTAAGAAAAAGCAAATAATATGTAGGTTCACCTTGCTCCATTTAGATTAGGAAATTTAGGGTGTTTAAAAGGAAAAAAAAAAAAAGAAGGAAAACCTGAATTCTGAAGAGCTTTGTTTTACAATCCTGGTCCCCCTCTGTGTAGATCTTAAGAGCATCTCTATTTCCTATAGATGTTTTCTAATGCCTTTGCAGTAAAGCACTGGAAATGCAATGTGCTCTTCATTTGGAACTGGGGAAAGAAAGAGTTAATCTGGTTCAGTGGGTTTTCTTTCCATATGCACTACTGAAATGGCTAACAGATCCTCGGAGCAGACAGACTACGGGACACAAATAAACCTAGTTTCTGCTGCTGTAGTTTTAGGCCCATGTTGCCATGAAAAAATGTCTAAGGATTTAAGAATAATTTTCAGTTGGTTTCATGGTCTGAGCAACACATGCCTGTGACTCCAACGTCTGCAGTGTAAACCAAGCACGTACGATCATACTATAACTATGCTGTGCTGAGTAATGTATGTCACCTATCTCCCAGTGCCACCGTCTTGGAGATTGCAGCAGACTTCTTTCAGACTAGTTCATTTCTGGCCACATAAAGTAACATTTGTGCAACTTTTCCTAGTAGGAACATAAAAGGAAGGTGGAGTCTTGATCTACTGTCAAATTTTTGAGGGAGCCGTATTTGATGAAGTATCTAAAGACATTGAATTCTAGTCATACTTTATGAATAAGCCCATTTCTCTCTGCAAAATCCACGTAAGGAATTATTTCAATAGATAAAAATTGATTTAAGACAAATTACTGTCTTTTGTGGCTAGTTATCATAGGTCATCACATACGATGTTTTATCAGACAGTGTAATCAAACTGACATGAAGTACTTCCAGAAAAGGTTCTTTCCAAATTAAAAAGATACTCCATTCAAAAACATCTTAGTGTGAGATCTTGTGATACTTTTACACTATCGGACTTACTTTTCTTTGCTCCAGGGCAAAAATTTGCAAAACCAAGCAGCCCGTGCCAGAGATATTTCCAAGTCAGTAGAACTGCACATCCCAGCGGGGCTGGGTCCTTCAAGGGCTCTGCAGCCAGCCCCTCTGCCCCGGGCTTCTTCCTTACTTTTGCATTAGCACCAGGATGTCTCTAAATTCTCCTCACAGGCAAATCACTCTTCTTCAAATCCAGATGTTTCAGACTGTAATAAAGATACTACCGTGTTTAGGACTGTTATTGGAGGAAAGCATAGCATTTTCTTTAATATGTAAAGCGAAGACTGTGAGCTTGTTTTTGTCATTAGAAAGGGGACGTACCCTGGATTTCAGAAAGGCTTCTCTTCTGCTATGCAATGGTGGCATCTAAACTATTGCAGAACTAAAACGGGACAGAGTTCTCTTTAACCGTCTAAATTTGGAGGTGGCCTGAGAATGGTAACAAAGGAGGACAGTTACCATCAACTGTTCTTTAATTATAGATCTGCTTGTTCACCTTCCCAAATCCTTCAAACCTTCCGAAAGGAAACAGGAGACATTTGAACTTGAGCACCACTGCGAACTTCAAAGGCACTATTTAAGATGGCTAAAAAAAAATAATAATCAATCAGTTCAATAAATTTTCTCCCTATGCAAAGCATTTTGCCATGTAAAATCTAAGAAGGAAGAATCTTCTTTAGGAGATTTTGGATGGAGATTTTGCTTTCGCTTACAAGAAAATAACTATTTTATTCAAATGTGCCCTTGACCTGTTAACTGCACACATTTACAAAAGGCTCAAAGTACTTCAAAATCTTGTTTAAGCTTTCACAATGTTGTAACGTTGGGTGGAAAATGATTCAAGTCCACAGACAGTAACAGAATAAGTCCCACCACCTGTGGTGGGATCCAGACTATGCTGGAGTCAAACTGAACAATTACAGCTGAAAAGCTGAACTTTATGGTAAGAATTGGTTGAAATCACTCCAAGAGTGAATTCCTTGATGTACATTCTGCCCAACAGCTTCCCTGAAGATAGTAACAAGAATGAAATTTGGCCTCAAATTGGAGAAAAAGATGTCAAATTCAAGTAAAAATTTTTACAGCTAGTTACTTACATGTCTGGGTTTATTCATGTAATATTTCCAGGTCTCTTTTATATTTTAGAAGCTGGTTGCTTCTTTTTGTTGTCACTTTAATGACCACAAAATGTGTAAAGCAATGTTTGCAGCCGCAAATCTTTGCTTCACTGGATCAGTTTGTCTCTCAGGGTTGTGTCCATGACATAGTTTCCCATTACAGTTCCGTTCTTAGCTTATACACCAGCAAGTGAAGAATGTGAAAAACTATGATGAAAATCCCATGATGAAGGGAACCTCCCTCACACTTCTCATCTACACACCTGCAGCTAAGCTCTTCTGTGGACAAGCCAAGGAAATCACTATTTGGAAAAAGGGCTATAGCAACAAATAGGAATCCACAATCAGTTTTCGAAATGCCATTACCAGAACAAACCAAAAATAAAAATTCTTCAGTCCCTGAAAACTTGTACAGCCGTGGTGACATGCTGAGAAGACCAGAAGCAGCCAAGGGGTGATGGAAGACATCTCACATGGACTTGTTAAGCTCTAGAAGATGCAGTAATATCCGTCAGGATCTGGTTCATCAGCAGATACTCTTCACAGTGTCCTTTTTTTGGCATATTAGCATCCCTCCCCTGTGCCTTGCCTCCCCGCAGAGAAAATGGAGACTGGCGAAACTGCCAGCGCCCACAGCCGTACTCGGTGTTGTGGCACATGTGGGTCATGAGTGCTTGCATCCTAGAGTCAGGAATACCAGGTGAAATATGGAGATGGACCCCATTTCACCCCAGGCCCCCCCATCAGCATGCAAAGCTGGGGCAAAGCCCAGGCTGCTGGTCCATGTGCTGTTCTTCGGCCACGGCGGCAAAGCTCGAAGCCCAAACTCCAACATCAGTCTCTCAGCTGTGAAGTCTGGAGGGCTTGTTGTTTAGCTCATTTGTAAGTCATATCAGATATAGCTTACATTATGTAAATGCTAAATGACTGATATCGCAAAGAATATTCTAACAAGATGGTTTTGAATTAGTGGGAGTTAAAGCATTTCATCCCACCATATGTTGTTTCACTTGTTGCTTTCTTTATTGGTGTATTTTTCTGGTAAAAGGTAATTCTTTTGTGATACTTCTAAATGCTATATTTATTACCAGTAAAAATAGTTTGCATTCTCAAAGGAGAAAAGAAAGAGCTGCCAGTAAGGTCCTTCTGTGCACAGATTATTGTTTTGATAAGACAGATCCTATCAAGATATTTTTGGCAGAGTGTCATGCTGATCTCCTTGCAAACGTTTGGTTCTTAAAAAACAATTCTGCACATAAACAATGCATAAATAGTTGTCCTAATTGAATGGTCCTTTTTACAAGGCCTTCAGCACGTTACTAATAATTAAAATTGAAACATTTCAATTCCAGGAGTATAAAAATGTGCAGAATCTTATTTGCTTTGGCCTCAAAGATGTAATAGTATTTGTTGTATGTATATGACATTTGGTAATTTCATGTTGACTAAACTTAGAAAGGCTTGGCTTAATTTGTTTTAATACATTTTCAGAGAGGTACATTGTAAACCACTCTCTTTTAGTACTCTCCCTGAGTTTCTGAGGCCAGAAAAAGTATTCCTCATTTTTAATGCAACTGATTATGCATTTTTTCTGAGGAAAATTCCATATAACTATGGAATGCAGGTACATATAAATATGGAGAATCTTATGCTTTATATCAAATACAAATAAGCACTAAGATTCAAAGTTTTCATTGTCATCATTAACAGCTTTATTTTCTGAGACTATTGTTTAGGTCTGAGAGGGAGATTCTGGAGGTCAGTGCGCAGTGGTTGCAGGGTGCTCAGGGGAAAGGTTTTCGCTGTAACTCAAAGAGACATTTCAATGGCATCATTTTGTGCTATCTCCTATTGCCCTGCCTGGCTCCAACTTTAAATATACTTACGTGTCTGCGCCTCTGAGCTCATATCTACTGATGAGGCTGTGAATTAAATAGTTGATGATGGATATCAGCATATTATAACAGCTTTGCTGTCTAGATTTTCTTCAGCCTGAACTGTTCTAGATGGGACTAAACCTTCAGAAAGCTGGAGGAGTAACAACATCTTCGATTCAGACAATTCTAAGAAACAGTTCAGCCTTGTCGACCAAATAGTTGAACTAATACCAGCCCCATTCCAAAATCAGGTCTATGCAACCACCCAAAGCAAAGGCACGTGTGGTCAAAAGCGTTTCTTTGCCTATTATTTTGCAGAAGGTTGTACATCTACAACAAAAAGCAGAGAAGAAAGAGGAAAAATAAGGAAGTAAAGCAGGAAATCCAGGAGCTCACAAAAGGACTTGAAACAGAGAGGGTTTGGGGCTAGCTGCTACTAAAAAGTACGAACAAAAAAATCCCCTCTAGCATGATTCCATGCTTGTGGTGACTGAGGAAAACAGATTTTCTACATGTTTTGTAATTAAATAAGATTACCTTGAGAAATGTCACCAGCCTCTCCTCTAAATGCTGAGGGTAGGAGCGTGAAGCAGTTTCCCAGTACCAATGGGGTGCACTGCTGGTCCTGCTGAAGCAAATGGGTAACGGTAGCAGGGCTTGTAGAAACGAGTATCAGACCTGTAGCAAATGGTGAAACAAAGATTCAAAAATATGACAAAATTACTAAAATATAGTCTCAGGATGGCAGAGCAATGACCTTCAAAGAGAGGGAAAATCCACGCAGAGAAAGCGTTTGTTTCATGCACAACTCATGTTTGTTATGAACAGACAACCACAAAAGTACTAACATAATCACCAAAGACCAGAATATTTTACATGATGTTGTGAACAGCTTGGAATATAAAAGCTATGATGGGCTAAAGCAAGGATTAAAGGAATTAAAAAAAAACCTGCTTCATGTATAAATCAAGAAATCATGGGTCAGGCTGCATGTCTGGAAGCAAGTGAATGAAAACTGTTTGCCAAAACCCCTTGATGTGCTCTTCACTGCCTCATGCCCATGAAAGAAAATGACATCCAAGTCAAGTAACATATGAGTGACTGCGAAAGCAACACAATATTTGTATAATTTGTACAGTTTCTACAGAACAATATTTATTTAAAACAAAACAAACTGCAAAACTGGAAGGAAACAGTTCTATACAGTGCTAGAAATGGCACCAACAGAAACACTTTTATGATGGGGAGGAGGTGAAGGAGATCAAGGGAATGTACCTTGTGGAGATCAGAAAAGAGCTACTGCAGGACAGCAAGCAGAAAAGGCAGCTTTTCAAAGTACAGGCACTAGCTGCTCAATTTTTGTTTATATCTGGCAATTGAACGACTATACTGACTGTGCAATAAGTGATTTTAAGGGAAAGAACAGCTAGTTAGTACACCAGACTGTTAAAATGGGCTAGAGAATAACTGACCCAAAACTGAACAGCATTCCTGGTTTCAGATGAAGTTTGTGAGTGGAGGGAAATCTGAGGGGTTGGGATGGGGAACTGGACTCTGAAATGCACAGCGTGAGTCTGGATATCCAAAGGTGAGGGCAAACTAATCATCAGTTTGAATTCAGTACAACTAATAATTGAATTGCCGAAGCACAGAAAGGCATTTGGTTCAAATCAGGAGCATGCTTTTGACCACGATCTCCTACTAGCTGGAGTTACATCAACTTTTGCTGAGTGCATGAAGTGGATTCCTTCTTGATGATACTCAACCCAAAGACCCTCTCAGAGTGTTCCACCTGCCAAAGGGCTCCCAGTTCATAGGGCCAGACTGGAAGTCATCCGAAGTAACCCTCCTACCCACTCCCAAAAGTGGACACATTTTGCTCTGCAGGTCTGTTGCTGTGGGTCTGCACTATGTGCTAAAGCAGATGTAACCACAGAAAGCTGATGGTGGCCTGAAATGGACTCCGAGCCACAAAACAATTGAAAATTGACCCAGTATATAACCAAAAGGCTGCAGCAGGCAAGCTCCCTACCAGGTCTGGCTTCTGGGAATGATCCTTCCTATCTCTGTTTCATGATGAATTTAAGGATGCCAGTGAACTTCTGGAGTACGTGAAGTTTGCAGAAACTCTACAATCCAAAATGGGTAAAGTTTGCATCTTCCTTAAGAAAAAAAAAAAAAAAAAAGAAAAAAGTCTGCTACTATGCTAATAGCCTGTATTACGGAAAGGTATAAAGTCACTCAAGAAACTTTTAAAAGAGGACACACAACTTGATTTTATAATCCTAAGGAGAAAGTAACAATAACTCAAATCTGCTGCCTCTTGTAAGGTTCTAGTCCAAATAAATAAAATGGCATAGAGGATACAACTGGGATAATTATCATGAATAGAATTTCAGCCTGTCAGTATCTGGGAACTGTGGAATTCAAGGTTGCTAAAAGAATATTAAGTAATGAATGTCCGTAATGAAAAGTATTTCAACAAGAACATTAATATTTCTTAAAAGATAAAAAAAAAAAAAAAAAGAAAAATCCCAAAGCCATCTCCTTTGAGTTGCTGCAATGAGACTAAGTAAAGAAAAATTCTAAGAATGTCAGTGAAATTGTTTTAGGTTGATGTGAAAATCATCACTTACCTACAGTAGTTAGAATGCCATTGAGTCCAATCACTTAATTATTTTTTCTTTCGTTTTCCCCCTCCTTTTTTTTTTTCCCGTGTCAGTATTTTAGACTTTGTTGGGATGAAAACTGAAACTGAAATAAGGATATAGTTTATGTGTTAAGCTAAACTTCACTGCAATTTCCTATGGGAAGATGGTTAAAACAATACTCCTACAGCAAGCATGTAATACGGCTCCAAACAAAGGCAGGAGTAAGCAGGTGTTTTGTAATTAATGATATTCCTATATCACCTACAGCGATTACCTTCTGTTGCGTTATGGCAGGTAGCTTGAGCATCTCTAAGAGAAGTAGAAGAAGAAAAGAATGAGAGGGAAATTTGATAAAAACGGAGACAGAAAAGCAAGGGATACAGTCAGCGCAAGCACTTGCCCTCAAGAAAAGCTAAGAATAAAGACTAATTATTTGTCAGGAAATGGACTTGGAGCTGGCGTGAAGATGCCGTCTTTGTGTCATGGGAAACAGGAATTTGTCCACTTTCTTTAGACAATCAGGATTTTATCAAGAATACCTGATGCAGTCATTAGCTTTACAACAACAATTATTAGAGAAGAGATAGCTGAGAATGGATGTTGTTTTTCTTACAAGTTGAGGTGAAGTAGATCTGAAAGCGGCCAGAATAAATATGGCCCAGAAATTAGACATGGGGAAAACCAGATCTCTTACTGTCCACTTGTAGGTGATCTTTCCCTGCCAGCTGGGCTCGCTGACACTTTCCTTCCCTTGCTTTTTGTTCTTGAAGCTTGCGAGCCGTGAGGACTCCCTACACCCCTCTCGTTTCTGCCCAGTCAAATTGTTCAGCCCCTACCTAAAGAGAAATACAGAGCTGAGATAGGGTAGGTGGCGTAGTCAACAACGTGTCCCCAAAAACCACAAATGCCTGATGCCCAGGATGCAAAACCTTATTTTCTTCACTGATACAACCAGCTTTCAAAGAACACCTTGAATTCTGCATCAGTTTGGACCTTGTGCAGTTTACAGAAGAGTAAACAAAACAGAAAATCCGAATTCTTCTTTCTCAGTCTCTATGTTTCTTCTTTGCACAGCTTTTCAGCGTCTCTCGACGTAATACTGCCTGGTTACTTCTGTGAAGACCCCATCACTACTTTCAGTTATTTTGTAAAAGCAAGAAAATTTGGGAACGTGGTCCATGATTTTCTGTACCCTTTTTTAAGGAGCATACTTTTTGGTATAAAGACACCTTGTTTTTACATTTATAGGGATATAAACAGTGCTAAACCTGTAACTACTAGGCTTAGTAAACTCATTCTATGGACTCATTTTACTTCTCTTTCTCACAGAATTCACCTCTTAGTGACGGAAGATTTTCACTACCTAGTTTTAAATGATCAGACTGTTATTCAGCAGGTAGCCCACAAGAAGACCTTTGTGTCAGTACGGCCAGGAACGAGATTTACACCTGTCTGTTCCTATATAATGTCACATGTAACTTACAGATCGTTCGTTAAATTGAGATTGAATGCTTATTTCAGTGCAGTCTCTCTTTTTTCCAGCTGTGCTGTATTAGGGCCTGATTCTAGGAAGAGCACAAGGCCAAATCTCATTGAAATAACCATTATTTGTGCTTGTTAAGCACATCTAAATCTGTGCATCATCGTCTTTGTACTATCATCTCCTGCATGTCCAGAGAAATGTTTAAAGCTTAACCCCTTGCTCAAAATTAAACTTGTGATGTAGACTCCCCTCAACTTTGTAAAAGTTAACTTCCAGGATCAGAGTAGAAAAAAATGATAGAAACGTGTTTTTATATGGATTGAACCAAAGCTCAAGATTGTTAGCCCCTGTCTGGATTTGCAGCTTTCAGTTTAGGACTACCTTGTCCTAAATAACAAGCACTGGAAAAGAAAGGAAAATCAGAACATAGCAGCCACCTTAAATTAGCAAGTCACTACAGTTAGTGTATGCCCAATGTGACTTTTATTTTTTCCCCTCAAAGAGTTAAAACATATTTAACCTAGAACTATGACTTCCTGTAGAAAATTTAAGTAAACAAAAGTACCTGGTAAAGATTCTCATTCCCAATGCTGCATTTTCCTATATCGCAAGTTCAGTCCACACCACAAACTCAGCTTTCGCATCGTATTTGGGTCCTATTTCAGGAGAGGATTCATCAATTGGTAAATAGCTATATATTGCTAAAGCTTAGTCAATGCAAACGCCACATTACTGACATTCATTTATTTGAATGACAAGGTCAGGTGTCGGGTTTTTAATTAAACAAATTCAAGAATAATCTAGTAATGTGTAGGTCTGTTGAAATGTTTGAAGTAGCTTACAATTTTACT
Source organism: Chionis minor (assembly GCA_013398295.1). Taxonomy (NCBI): domain Eukaryota; kingdom Metazoa; phylum Chordata; class Aves; order Charadriiformes; family Chionidae; genus Chionis; species Chionis minor. The sequence goes on from VZSF01001882.1 coordinate 106,096, forward strand.
TTTCTTGAACAGTCTTGGAAAAAGTATATTTGATACTGGCTGATCATAAAATACAAATAAATATATGGAAGTTAAAAAATAAATCAGTTTTCTAACTCCTGTATTCCATAAAAATAGGAATGTAGCTTTTTATGAGGTGCTGCCAAAAGAGCCAGAAAGTGCTATACCTTCTCTGTGGACACAAAACTGGTAAGTGTAAAATATTCACATGCTCTGGGAGTACAGGATCACTGAGGTAATACCCTACAGCAAGTTAGAATGAAAATACTCGTAATGAAAGTGGGGTTTGGGTTGGTTTTTTTTTTTTTAGAAAAGAAAATGTGAAAGTCATTGACAAAATTATTACATCCAACTAGTTTACATTTGAATGGGCCTTAGTTTATCTCACGTCTCTTTAACCACAGATAATAATTCTACAATAGCTAAAGGTAAGTGATGTGACTTTCAGTTATATCATACAGTGTATAAAAAATGTCCATGTTAATGCCTGTCATACAATCACAGCTGTTAGTTTTTTTTAGTAGTAGTATTTTGAAGACTCCCAGTCACTTCCAGCCCCCATACAAACTGCCCCCATCCCCATCAGCGTCCTCTCCTCCTTCGCTGGTTCTTGCTCAGGGGCTTCAGGAGACTCTCTCGATATTTCACGTTTGTGTGGAACAGTCGGACCATTTCATGGTCTTTGGTATCCAATACTCTGGGCAGAAAGAGAGATGATTTCTGTGTCCTGCGAGTTTTAAAGCCCCTTCTGGGTCGTCCTTTCCCATTGATTGAGACATACCAGAGTCTCTCTGCACTAGCTTTGCGCTTGGTGCCGGCTCTGTTCGGTACAGTCCGGTAGAGACGGGACGCGTAGGTGTTATAACCCAGTTCATGGATCCTCTCCACAAACTCACACTCTGCATTATAATTGTCCTGTAAAGCAAACATAATACAGTTTAAGAAACACTATATGGGCAATAGCTGTCTTCTCCCTCAATAAGACTGGACTAAAGTCTTAAGCAAGACTCCAGTCAGTTTTAGGACAAGGACAGCTACACATGTGGCAAGAAAAGCTCAGACTGATGCTACAAAAGGTGAGCAGAAGGGAAGAGCTGACCCTGAACCGCTGTGCAGTTCATGCTGTTGTCAGCGTGAGCGTACTCTGTGGGTCAGAGACAGAAAGAGGCCAAAAAACAATTTGAAAACAAAAACTGAGATGTGAATAGGAATGAACAGCTCTATTGATCGTTCAGCTGTAAATTTAATTTTTCTGTGCGTACAGATCTAAATACGCCTGTGAACAGGACAGATGATTTAATTGCTGCCTATCAAATTTTGACTATTAAAAAGGTAAAATACAACAGTTTAATGTTAAATGTGTCTCTTTAATTGGTATACCGTTAGTCAGACACACCTGCAGTCTATTACAGATATTTGAGCCGTAAACAATACCTTTACGAAGCTTCTTTGTTTGCTTCAGCATAAACAAAACAAAAGTCCACCCTGCCCACCAGCGTGTTCCTCCAAAATGCCAGGCTTCTCCTTTATCACAAATTGTAAGAATACGCACCCACCCTGGGTGCTCACTTTTTAAATGATCCGTCAAAATTTGCCCCTTTTCATCTGGCCCTCAACTGAGAGAAAACAGCGTGTGAAAGCCTGGCAAAAGGAATTCTGTCCTCCTCCCCGTGAGCAGCAGAAAAGGAGCAAATAAAGGACCTCCCACACAGTACCTCTTTTCGTAACTACAAAATCATCTTTGTGGTACCTGTGTTTAAGACTTCAGCATCTAATATGCATAAAGCACAGAGGCAGAGGGGAACTGCTACCATGGTCTTTACAGAGGGTTTTTTATTTAGCATTGCCTCTACGGAGGACATGAAAAGGGCATGGGTAGCTAGGCTGGGGCCAGAAAAGCCGAAGGCTCCATTAACAACATGTCTTTAATGCCGTTCACTCACCAGAAATACTGATAGGCATTTAACAAGATTTTAAAAGACTCCACATGTCTCAGCTTCACAGCTGTAAAACGGAAGTGCCCTTCCTTGCAAGGACAAGGTTTTCATATGCTGTGGTGCTGGAGCCCACGCAACTACCATATGTAGGCCGATTTGTCCTGCTGTCTGCCTCCGCTCTGGTTGTAGAGTGTTCGTCACAGGGGATAAACCGAGAGGATTATCACAATCTCCTAAGGACACAAAGGAATTCTGCAGACTCAACAAACTCATTTTATTGACATGGGAAAATTGGTGATCCAAGCGATAATGGAGTTATTCTAATAGCATTTTGTGAGACGCTCCCCAAAGAAGTCGACCTTATTTGAAATAGGGACCTTGCACAGGTTCCTGGCACAGTAACACCAATAAAGTTGTGGGTCAGTTTTTTCTAGGCAGGCAAAGCCAGGAAGTTTCTCCTGAGCTGAGCCCTCATCCTGTGCCGCTTCTGTGAAAAAAAGCTGGAGTGGAATCTGGCTTGTCCCTCCAGCTCTGAAACACAAGTCTGAAACAGTCTCTCTCAAACTTGAGCTGGAACAGCACAACTTATATTTTCTAGTTGTACATAAAGCTTTCATGGCTGATATTCCTTGGCACATAACAGATGAATAAACTCAGGATGTCCTGATACTCCTCGCACTAGAAAGGGAAGTCCAGGAGAAAAGGACTCTCTGGGCTATCCTACACTAGGCTTTTCTCTGCTCCAGGAAAGGAGCTTTTTGCTCAGAATTTGTTTAGTCTTATTTAATTCAGTTTAATTAATCTGGAGGAAAGGCATACCTATTTTGAACAAGAAAGACAGAAAGATGAGAAAGAACTTGAAATTTCATCCTTCCCATTAATTTCTTTGAGGCAGGCAGTGGCTCTGAGCTGATGGAGGAGCTCCATTGATAAAGATGCCCATTTTAATCAGAATATTAACTGGAAGCATAGATGTGGCCAGCCTTAGCTCTGGCATGGCAGAGCTAGTATGTCCTCATTCCACTTCACCTGCGTTATCCTTTGCCAAAATTTCTGCTTCCCTGCAACAGCAAAGGACCATCGTCTTTACACACAGGCCCTTTAATCAGTGTGCATCACATGAGACACACAGAAGGTGGGTCGTAAGCACTGTCAGAACATTCTTGAAAAGGTGGAGTAAAATACATTAAACCAGGGAGGCTACTGAGCTGATTGTATTACCTAGGTTGCAGTCGCATAGAAAAAGCCCACATTGCTTGAGGATATACCATCCTGTTCAAATCAACACAATTACGTATCATGACTAGTTGGAGGAAGCAAACTTCACATGGACACATGGAACAGACCAAATCTGTTTCCATACCCCAGGATTCCTGGAGAAACTGCAGCGTATAGCTGTTACACAGTAAGAGATCACAAGATTGCTAGGGATGTAATCAAAGACAATGGAAGAAATTCAAGTAGGTGGATAATGTGTATAGTATACACACTGACAAATACACCTTAGTACGCCCCTGGATGTGAAGAAGTCTAAGCTAATGTACTTTATTCACTGAGGGGAAATATTGGCTGGGCTGAAAAGACAAGGGTCCCACTAACATTAGTAGAGTCCAGATTTTACCTCAAAGATCAGGACAGAAAACGATTCAAGGAGTAGAATAAGGTGTTTATTTGCACCTCCTCATACTTCCTTTCCTTGCTATAGCCCTGCCCTTTTAGTACCTGTAAATTCCTTCGCTGCCCAACCAAATGCTCTGTGCAAAGAAACTCTCATCAGTAGGCTGCTTTACTGTAAGAGATGCTCAATTACTTCTGAATATTCTTTATCTGATATGTAGATCCTCCAAGAGCCACATCAAATACAAATATGGATAATTTTGGCTAGAGATGGACATTCTGCACTGCAAAGGCTGGCTCCTGAGGTCTTTATCAGTGCACTCAATTGCCCGAAACTTTGGCTGTGTGAAACACTTTTCCCAAATACATTCTTCTGCCGTTGGCTGGACAGGCAGTAAGCAAGTAAGAAGACAGCTTCTTTCCACTTTTAAAAATATACCAATCAGTTGTCTGTAACAATTCCAGACAGAAATCTGTTATAACAACATTACTCTTTTCTCCATAAATGTTTATTTATAAGAAATCAGTGCTCCCCACTGGACCTGTTCTCCCCATAGGAAATGACAGGCATGTGCCAGTCTTAAGGAAAACTTACTGATGCATAAAGTCTGCCCCTTTTGTTCATGGCCAGGTATCTGCCAGAGAACAAGCCCTTGATGGCAACGATTCCAACATCAACAGCAGTTATTTCAAGGATACCTACAAACAGAAACAATTATGAGATATGTTGTTGCTTCTCATCCTGTGGAACTTTTTGAGATACGTTTGCATGACTGCTTACCTGCTGAGCATGGTTTCACAGCTCACACTAGCTCACACCAAAATCATAGTGCAATCACGTGAATGAAACAAGACTGTTATTTGAAACAGTATAAAACGATGACGATGTGGAAATTGTTTAAGCCAAGCTTGACAATAAATCCCTAGATGTCTGATTGAGATGGAACTCTTTCAAAAATGAAAAAGATCTGACAGTGAACTAGAGGTTCACTTAATCCTATATGTATATAGAAAAGTTTAAATCCTCTTTAATGCTTAGGAACACAAGAGCTCTTGACTTATTGAAACCAGTCACAAAGCTGCCGATTTCAGGACAAAGCCCTTGCTGAGGTCTCCAGAGGGTAAAACAGAGTGAGTCGGCTGCATTTTAGAGCCATGTATATAATCATGAAAGGAACTTGTCATTTAGGAGGTCAATGTAGACCTCCAGACAAGGAAAATATGACTGTCTGAGCCAAATTAAAAGGGAGGAGATTTTCAGGCCATCAAAAATGGAGTCTAACACAAGAAGAGTGTCACAGGCAAGGCTGGCACAATACCTGCCAAAACGTTTATGTCCAGCCAAAGGTGCCGTGTCGCTGATGGAGGCACAAATGGCTTGGGAGATATTGTGTTGTACGTGCAGGGCTCTAACTGGCTGGCTCAAACTCTGCTCTCAGCTGTGGCCCGATGGCTCGCTACTTTCTCTAAGTGTCTGGAGGTGAGAGGTGACCCTTGCACCCAAACCCATTGCTGCCTTTCAGCAATAATAAAGCAGAGCCAGGGGCCCGTCCCCTCTGCAGAGCTGGATTGCTGGCCTGGAGAGTTGGGGTGGTTTTGGTACAGCTGTTTTGAATCAGGCACTGGTTCGCTGCTGAAGGATGCCTCCTCCAGGCTTTGATAGCGAGGGGGTTTTCCTCTAGGAAATAGCGGTTTTCCTTTATGGACTTCAGACAGACCCCTGAGGTCTCCCTACCTCTGTGTGCCATCCCCAGCCGGGATTTGCGCTTCCTGGGGTGGCGGGGCCGGGGCGGAGGCCGGGCTGTGCCCGCGGCTGGAGCCGATCTGGGTGCGGGGGCGCCCGGGGCTCCCCCCGGGGCAGCGGCAGCGCCGAGCCCCGCTCTCCTCCCTTCTGCCGCCCTCGCACAAACCCCCTCGCTCCCGACATATCCCGTTTCATCTTAATTACTGCCGATCCCCAGCACATGTCAAAGGGGACAGATGTGATTTAGCCCGTGGAAGCTCAAGTCCCCTGTGGGAGACAAGCTGGGGCGGGACGAGGGAGGCGAGGGCAGCCTGCAGCCCGTCGAGGAGGGAGGGCACCGGGACTCGGCCCCGGGGAGGTGTGAGGCCACCGGTTGCCCAGCGGGCAGGGCCGGGGCAGGCCCGGCGTGGGAAGCCGCCGATGGAGCCGGGGCAAGTGACAGGTCGGGCGGGGCGCGCAGGGCAGCTTCCCGGTCCCCGTCGGCGGGAGCTTGGGAAGGAGCTGGAGTTCGGGTGCCCTGCTCTGCCCCGCGGGGACTAAGCCCCTCCGCCGCCAGCTCGGGAGTCCCCCGCCGGGAGCCCCCGGGGACGGAGCGGGAGCCGGAGGGTGCGAGGGCGCGGAACGGGAGCCGCGGGGTCCGGCGGAGCCAGCGGGGCGGCTCCCGAAACGCCGAGGCGAGGTCTCGGCCAGCCCGAGGAGGGGAAGCGGGGAAACCCTCGGCACCTGCGGGGGGGGACCCGGTGGCCGCCGAGGAGCCCCAGCCGCCGGGCAGCACCTCCAGCCCCGGGGCAGAGCCGGGCGGGAGCGGCTTCGCCGCCGCCCCGTCCGGCCCCGTCCCAGCACCCCCGTCGCCCGCCCGTTGGTGCCGGGGCAGGACGCGGTCGGCCCGAGGGAGAGACCCCCGCGCGGGGGAAGCGGGGAGGGAGAGGTGTGCCCGGTACTCACTGAAGGCGCTGTTTTTCTCCAGGGTGCCGTTGATCTTGCCGTTGGGGTGGATCTGGAGATGGTACTTGGTGGCACAGTAGAGTTTCCTGCGCCTGGGCGCTCCCCCGAGGTGCTCGTAGACGCCGCCGCGGCCCCCCGCATCCCGGCGCGGCCGGGGGTCGCTCGGGGAGGCGCCGGTGGCCTCGGCCACCCCCGCGGCCCGCCCCGGGGACCACGGCTCCTGCAACAAACTCAGGAACAAGATCCAGATTATAACCATTGTGGCATGATGGCCGCAGCGCTTGGTCTGCGGGGGAGATGGAGGCTTGGACCGAATGACACCAGGGGTCCCATTAAAGCCGGCTTGCTAGCAGCACTCCAACCTCGCGGAGCGCCCACTGCTTCGAGCCGCGAAGCATCGGCAAGTTTTTATCAGCCTCGATCCGGCCCTTTTATCTGTCTCAGATTTACTTAAATCAATAGACATCGGCAAAGGCCACCGAAGAGTCCCAGCTGTTTGGATTAGATGGAGCTGCCGTGATCAGCCTTCTCCTTGGGTTTCCAGCTAGACAGACGGCATGCGTGAGAGACAGAGAGGCAGAAGGAGGGAGAGAGGGAGGGAGAGAGACACCCACTGAATTTCGGCAAGAGACTGTGGGGAAAATAGTTGATCGACGGAGCATAGAAATAAAAGCCGCTTCCTGCAACAATAGCCCGATCTGCGACCAATTGATACAAAGCAGAGGAGGCAAAAGGTATCAGTCTCGTGTGAACTCCCAGAGCGCAGCGTGGATAAAATTACACAGCATCTCTCCCCGCCA